>PVIC010032621.1:0-20584 GCA_004025085.1 Thryonomys swinderianus | reverse complement strand
TTAGAGTGGTGATCCAGGCTGGAGCTATGTGCTGGGGCACTGTTACAGCGATGGTATCTAAAACTATGACATAGGATGAGGTCACCAAGGCAGTGGGTGGAAGTGGCGGAAAGAAGTCTCGACTCCACTTCCAGCCTGCAATGGAGATTCCATCACACAGTGGGCTCTTGGCTGTGTATCCAACACCACCTAGGGGTGTCCCAAGGTCAAGATGAGAGATGAGGAAGAAGCAGCAGAAGAGACTGAGCAGAAAGAAATCCTGAGTGTGGAGGAAGAAAGTGTTTTGAGGACAAGGAAATGAGAAGGCATGTTAGTTTGGTAAAAGGAGGACAAGGACAGAGATCATTAACACAGGCCAAGAGAAAGTCATTGGTGACTCAGTGGTCAGTTTCCCTTAGAGCAAAAGCCTAACTGTACGGGTTTAAGAAGAAATCAGGTGCATACATCTGTCATCTCAGCACTTGAGAGGCTGAGGCAGGAGGATCACAAGTTGTAGCCAAGCATGGGCAATTTACCAACTTAGAACAAGACCCTTCTCTCAAGATTTTAAAAGGGCTGGGTGTAACTCAGTGTGAAGGGTTTGGTGTAATCCCAGTACTGGGGGAGAAAAGCAAGAGAAAAAAGAAAGAAAGGATGAATGTGAGTGAAACAGCTAGTTTAGACAACTCATTAAAGTATTGTTAGAAAGACGAACAAAGAAATGAGTGCTAGCTAGGGGGAGAATGAAACCAAGAAAACATTTTTTCTTTATAAGAGAAATGAAACATATTCTGTATATTCTGGTAAGTAAGATAGACCTAAGGGAATGAACAATGAAAGGAAAAGCCAGCAGGGCCTGGGGGCACAACCCTGGAATCCCAGCACTTGGGAGCCTGAGGCAGGAGTCTCACTTCAAGATTCTCGCAAAAAGAAAGAAACACAAGAAAGAACGAGACAGTGAGTTGGGATGTGGTGCACAAGTGGCAGCTTGACTGTGGTGACAGGAGACAAATCAGAGCAGAGGGCACTGATGCCAAGGGCAGGTGGGTGGAGAAGAACTTGCAGAGCCTCTTCAGATGGTTTGTGTTTTCTCAGTAAAATGGGAAGTGAAGAAGTGAGCCAAGGGTGGGATGGCGGGGGCTGCCCTGGCAGATGGGAGAGGGAGTGAGCATTGGAGTCTTTGGGTGTGTGGAGCACATGGATGACAGAAATGCAGTATCATGGGCAGCATTAGGGGCACACTGGAGGTTATGGTCATGAACTTGCATTTCAATCAGGTTGTCAAATTTGGGCCTTTCAGCAGCCATGCGGAGCTGTTTGGGACAGGCTAAGTTTGTCAGGGCACTGTTTTTGTTCTGTTTCTGAGGCACTGTGAACATGCCAGGCCAGTGCTCTAATGCTGGGCTGTAGTTCCAGCCCCCTAGGGCTGTGGTTTTGCCAGATGGGTGTGGCAAAGTGAGAGAGGACAAGGGCATGTTCAAGGGATTGGTCATAATTGACCCTAAAATTCAAAGTGGTTAAGAGGGGAAGTGAGGATGTGAGGGTCAGATCAATGGATCCAGTGGGTTCAGTGTGAAAGGTTTCTTGGAGTCAGGTATGACAGTGCTATCTCCTTGACCAAATTTTAATTTCCTCTGAGCCCTCTCCTTTTTTTTTTTTTTTGAGACAGGGTCTCACTTTATAGTTCAGGCTGGCCCTGAGCTCACTATGTAGCCCAGACAAGCCTAGAACGCAGCAATCCTGCCTCTGTCTCCCGAGTGCTGGGATTGCAGGCGTGAGCCGAGCATTGTGGGGTGTGGTGCTGATTGCTGGTGGGTGTGAGTCACCATGCCCAATATCAGATCACTGTATGTGGTTACCGGGGTTGAACCAGGGACCTTGTACTTGCTAGGCAGGCAGCAGAACCACTGAGCTAAATCTTCGGCCCTCTGAGGCCTCTTCTTAACCAGGTTTAAGTGCCCTCTGTCCCTCCCAGGTCTGTCTGGCTCTGGGTAGAGAGAATTCCTCACCTTGCACATCTGATCATCCAACTGCCTGCAGCAAGAATCTTATTAGGTTTGGTTTAGCAAGAAGCCTCTGCTCTTGGTAATTTCCTATCTCCCTACCCTCTCATTATGCTCATTCGTTGGTTATCAACACCTAGGTGTCTTTGCTGCCTTCGACTGGAGTCGGATCTCTTCCCTACTGCACTGGTCTTGACAAGAGCTGTGGTAGTCCTAGAGTCACCCTCACCATGAACCAAATTTCAGACAAAGCGTTTCCTTCTTTTTCTTTACCTTTATTGTCCTTCCTTATTTTTATCTTTCTTTCCCTCCTGTGGTATTGGAGATTGAATCTAGGGCCTTGCACTGAGATATGTCTCCAGGTCTTTTTATTTTAAGACAGAGTCTTGTTAAGATGCACAAGCTGGAAAATTGCAACCTTCCTATTTCAGCCTCTTGAGGATCTGGAATTATAGAAAGACATCATCCTATCTAGCTATTTTTTTTTTCCTTAGTAGCCATACTGAAGAGGTAAGCTGACAGAATATGGGCTATGGGTATTGTTAAAGACAAGGTCTATGGCACAACCACTAGAGAACTGTGTAGGATGAAAGATGACACCCTTGAATCAATTGTATAAGTTTCATCAGTGTGGACATCAATACCAATTGTGACAGGTCCATGGACAGCAGAGGTGACTGCTGAAGACGCCACAGTTTAGCTGCTTGGGACCCCTCTCTCAGAACAACCCAGATTTGGGTTGGGTCGACTCCTTTTTCTACAGGAATACCTACCATAGATGCATTACAGTCATGGACTAGTGGCAGGAAAAACTGTTCAGTTCCTGAGGCTCAAATGACAGTTTAACCGTGAAGGCCTGTATAGAAATTAGAAATGTGCCGGGCGTGGTGGCTCACGCCTGTAATCCCAGCACTCAGGAGGCAGAGACAGGAGGACTGCTGAATTTGAGGTGTACTTGGGCTACATAGTGAGCTCAGAGCCAGTCTGAACTACAAAGCGAGACCCTGTCTCAAAAAAAAAAAAATTAGAAATGTAGCTGGGTGTGATGACATACACCTGAAATCCCTACACTCTGGGAGGCTGGGAGAGGAGATTCACAAGTTTGAATCTACCCTGGCCAATTTAGTAAAATCCTATTTCTAAATTAAAAAGAGCTGGAGGTATATAGCTCAGTGTCTAGGTGTTGGGGATTCAGTCCCCAGTATGACAATAGAGAAATAAAAACAAAAGTAAGGAGGGCCGGAGATTTAGTTCAGTAGTTCCCGTGCCTGCCTAGCAAGGGCAAGGTCCCTGGTTCGATCCTCAATAACCACACACAATACCAGGCATGGTAGCTCACGCCCACCAGCAATCAGTACCACATCCCACAAATGCCGGCCTTGATAGCTCAAGCCTGTAATCCCAGCCCTCCGGAGGCAGAGACAGGAGGATTGCTGAGCTTGAGGCTTGCCTGGGCTACATGGTGAGCTCAGGGCTAGCCTGAACTACAAAGCAAGACCCTGTGTCAAACAAACAAACAAAAAAACAAAAGTAAGGAATGTATTAATGCTTTCCGAGTTTTAGTTTCATAATCTGAAAAATTGAAATAGCGTAACTGATCTCACAGAGTGGTTTTGCATATTTAATGCAATGCTGTATGCAAAGAGAAATTTACCAACTATGTCAGCATTGTTATAAAATAAAATGTGTAGCCGGGCGTGGTGGCTCACGCCTGTAATCCCAGCACTCGGGAGGCAGAGGCAGGAGGATTGCTGAGTTCGAGGCTTGCCTGGGCTACATAGTGAGCTGAGGGCCAGCCTGAACTACAAAGCAAGACCCTGTCTCAAAAAAAAAAAAAATGTGTATTAGCTCATGAATTCTTATGAAGCTCAAGAGGGAGGCTCCAATGTATCCAATTTTACAGATGAGGAAACACGACAGGAGGTGCTGCATGGATGGGACCTGTAGATCCCAGGACTCTACGAGGCTGAAGCAAGAGGATCATGCCTTTCAGCCCTGTACGGGCAATTTAGCAAGATCCTGTCTCAAAAAAAAAAAAAAAAAAGGCTGGAGTGGGAGCTGGGGACGTAGTTTGCCGCAAAGGGCCTCGGTTCAACCGTCGATACCAGACCCACAAATGAATAAATAATAGAGTGAGGAGATGCTCGCATTTGACTGTTGAGTTCACTGGGTCAGTGATCTCCCCCCACGGGGGGGCGGGGGAGGATTGGGTGCTGGAGGAGGGCAAGGCTGAAACACCGAGGCCTGCACCTGCGTAGCTCCCTGGATCGGTGGCGCAGGGCTCCCTCCGGTGGCGGAAGCCAAGAGCGCAGCCGGCGGGCTGCACCGGCGCGAGGGGCGGGTGCTTGCGGGGGCTGAGGGGGGAGGCTGCAGACGTACTTTCTAGACGGGCTTTGGGACCCTGGAGAACTAGGATTCCGGAAGCGCCGAATCACACTGCCAGGAGTTTCAGGCCGCTCACCTGGGCCAGGTATCGACCACGCCTATCTGCCCCGCCTTCTCCTATCGCTACACGCCCCTTTCAAGTGTCAGCTCCTCCCAGGGTGCGGAGGTTCGGAGTTGATGAAGGTCTGGCTCACGCGGAGGGCGCCCGTTTTGCACTGAGTAACGAGTAAGGTAAGGTTGGCGGCCGGCGCCCCGCAGAAACACAGGTCCAAAGGAGGACAACCGAGCTCCTGGAGAGCACGTGGAGCGACAGCGCCCGCTGGGCCGTGAGGGGCGGGGCTCCAAAGCCACGCCTGTGGGCGGGATCTGTGCTGGGGACCAATGGGACGCCTTGCGGGGGGGGCAGGCTACGGGCCTGACATCCCGGTAGCCGGCTGTCTTTTCCGGCCCCGCGCCCCTCCGCAGCTAGCGGTCCCCTTTTGTGCTCAGGGATCGCCCGAGCGCCCGCGCCCTCCGGGTGGTGAGTGAGCTGCTTAATACGCCTGGCTTGCGAGATGGACGTCTTGGCCTCCCCGCACCCGGCTGTGGGAGCAAGTGGGCAGGAGCCGATGGGTGGGGGGAGGAGGATCCTGGGGACCTTGTGTCTTGCGATGCTACTCCTCCTGGGTTTCTGTTTTGTAATTCAAAGGACGTGTCTGGGTAGTAGAGTGGGGGGGGTTCCTTTTACGGATTGGTGGGATCTGGTGAGAAGGAGGGGGCTGGAAATGATGGAGGGAGGCAGTGAAGCTTTGGAAGATTTGAAAGTTTCTTGTGAGCGAGGTTGTTCTGTAGGGAGACCTGGGAGGGGTGGCTCAGGACTCTGGAGGAGGGGCCGCGGAGGGCAGCCTGCCTCTAACTTACTTCCCTTTTCAAGGATGCGCTTCCTCCTGTACACTAGTTAAGGGGGGAGAGGCTGTATGAATCTGGGCTGCCAGGGCGTCTGTGTGCGGCTGTACGTCCCTGCTTTCAGGGACATGGGGAAGGGGTGACCTGCAGGAACTGGGCCAGGCCTTGATATTCACGCTTAGGGGCTGGTGGCCCACGACTTTGGGGCAGTGGCCGGCCACATTTGACTCTCCATGGGCCCATTACGTGTGTTTCCTTGTGGCCCTGCTTTAGCGGCGTTCCTGTATTTGGTTAGGTGTATTTGTACTAGGGATCTAACACAGGGCCTTTGCAGTAAACTACATCTGTAGCCCTTTAGGTTTTTTATTTTTATTTTGAGACAAGATCTCCCCAAATTATTGAGTTGCCTGGTTTAAGTTGTGCTTGAATTTTCAATCCTCCTGCCTCAGCCTTCCAGAGTGCTGAGATTACCGGTGTGCACTACTATGCCAGGCTTGGTTGCAGGTTTGTTTTTTTTTGGAGGGATATGGAGGGGGGCAAGAAGAACTGCTAACCATACTGTATAATCTCTTTCACAGGCCACGTAATCCATTTGTGGCTTCCTGCCCTGTGTTCAGCTATGGCCAGTGAGAGCTCCCCTCTGCTGGCCTACCGGCTCCTGGGGGAAGAAGGGGCTGGCTTCCCAGCCAATGGAGCTGGAGGTCCTGGAGGGGCACCTGCCCGCAAGCTGTCTACGTTCCTGGGCGTAGTAGTGCCCACGGTCCTGTCCATGTTCAGTATAGTAGTCTTCCTACGGATTGGTACGTGCGTGGAGGAAGGACTTACTGGTTTGAGGGGAGGGCCCAAGGTGGGGCTGGGGTGCCCTGGAGGGTTTGGGGGGACAAAGAGCAGGAGGAGGAGGTCCTTTTGGCCCGTGTGAAGCTTTGTTCTGGATTTCCTCTGCCCGGTGAGATGGGGGAGTGGGGAAGGGTATGCCCTGTGACCTGGTTTGTTGCTCTCATTCAGGTTTTGTGGTGGGTCATGCTGGGCTGCTGCAGGCCTTGGCCATGCTACTGGTTGCTTATATCATCCTGGCGCTTACTGTCCTGTCTGTCTGTGCCATCGCCACTAATGGAGCTGTCCGAGGAGGCGGGGCCTACTGTATCCTCCATCTTGGATGGGCAGGGGTCTAGGCTCTTCCCTCTTCTAGAAGGTGTAGGAAAGAGGCCTGTAGACTCTATCTGTTGTGGGCAGGGAAAAATTCTAATGACTGGCCAGGCCAGGATATAATGCTTATCAAACTAGCTGGGTTTGGTGGTGCATACCTGTAATTCCAGCATTCTGGGAGGTTGAGGCAGGAGGGTCCCATGTTTAAGCCTAAGGCAATTTAGCAGTTTAGCAAGACCTTATATTACAATTTTTAAAAGAGCCAGGCATGGTGGCTCACGCCTGTAATCCCAGCACTCGGGAGGCAGAGACAGGAGGATTGCTGAGTTCAAGGCTTGCCTGGGCAGCCTGAACTACAAAGCGAGACCCTGTCTCAAAAAACAAAAACAAAAACAAAAACCTAAACAATTTTTAAAAGATAGCTGGGTGTGTTGGCTCATGCCTATAATCTTAGCGCTCCAGAGGCTGAGGCAAGAGAATTGCTGTGAGTTTGAGGCCAGCCTGGGGTACATCGTGGGACCCTGTCTCAAAAGCAAACAAGAGAAGTGAATAAGTTTAAAATGAAAAAAAAATCAATATTGCCCTACAAGTTAATACCACTGTTTAGTCTCTTGTCCTTTTGATTAGATAGTAATCATTTTACAGATGAAGAAACTGGAGTTCAGAGGGTAGTGGGGACTGGTGCAGAGCCACACGGCTGGCATGGCTGCACCTCTATGGATACCTGCTCCAGCCAGGAACTGAGCTGTTGTGGTGGGGCATCAGGCCTGGAGGGCAGCTGCGGAGATAGATGCATGCTGGGGAATGTCTTCATGCTGGATTTCAGTTTCTTTTACCTTAATGCTCACTCCTTTTAGTCATGATCAGCCGGACCCTGGGGCCTGAGGTTGGGGGCAGCATCGGCCTGATGTTCTACCTGGCTAACGTCTGCGGCTGTGCCGTCTCCCTGTTGGGGCTGGTGGAGGCCGTGCTGGACGTCTTTGGGGCTGGTCTGTGTTCTCCTTCCCTGGTCCACACAGTTCTGTGGGTTTGTGAGGTCGGGGATTGTGAGTGTGGGAGGAGCAAGTTCTCCCCAGGAGGGTGCCTTTGCTTGGTTTGCCAGAGATGTGACCATCCTAGTGACCGTTCCTGCCCACAGAGAGCTTACTGTCTACCCAGAGAGACCAGCCTAATAGACCCTGTATTGACAGAGCAAGATTGATACTCACCAGGGAGCTCTGAGATGCTGGGCTAAAGCTGAGACAGAGATGGGAAAGATGACTGTTCTGCCAGTGGTGGGTGGAAGGGAGCAGTCCTGCCTTCTGTCATGGTTGGGGTGGGTCTTCTCCTTGGGGTCAAACCTTCTAACTCTGATGCTGCCTCTTTTCAGATGCCATGGGATCCAATGGGCTCCGGGTCCTGCCTCAGGGGTATGGCTGGAACCTGCTCTACGGTTCCCTGCTGCTGGCCCTTGTGGGTGGTGTCTGCACGCTGGGAGCCGGCCTCTATGCCCGGGCGTCCTTCCTCACGTTCCTTCTGGTGTCTGGCTCCCTGGCCTCTGTGCTGATCAGCTTTGTGGCTGTGGGGCCCAGGGACATCCCTTTAGCTCCTCGGCCAGGCACCAATGGCTCCTCTCTGCCAACCCGGTTCGGCCACTTCACTGGCTTCAACATTAGCACGCTGAAGGACAACCTGGGTGGTGAGCTGGGCTCCTCACTGCTGGGGTCCTTGGAAGAGGGCGGCCCTTAGAGTCCCAGGGGCAGAGCCTGGAGGACCTGCAGTGGGTCCAGACTGCACAGCAGCCCAGTCCACTTCACGTCTGTGCGGAGTGTCTTTGGGCCAGCGCGAGTCCCTGTCATAGAGAAACCTGGGTCGGGTGGAGGAATAGGACGTGTGCTCAGAAAACAAATAGCACAGGAAAGCTGAGAGCGAGTCGGGCAGAGGCTCCAGGGAAGAGCCGATGCTGGGGGAGATGTACATAGGAAGGAGCAGAGGGTGGGGTTGGGGTAAAGGAGGCAGCACAGGGCCAGTCCAGGCTGGGGTCTTGGTGAGGGCACCAGCAGAGAGATGGGCACTGTGGAATGTGAAGAGGGGTGGCAGGGTCACAATGCAGGCATCCTTATGAGGATGCTGACATCCTGTTCTTCCTGGGAACAACCCCTCAGCTGGCTACGCCGAGGACTACACCACAGGGGCCATGATGACCTTTGCCAGTGTCTTTGCTGTCCTCTTTAATGGCTGCACAGGCATCATGGCCGGGGCCAATATGTCAGGTGAGCATCCCTGCCTGTCATCTCCCGGGATGGGCTGCCACCCAAGGGACACAAGGGGATGGCAGGTGGGCTGACCTCTCTCTGCTCCCCTCCCCGCAGGGGAGCTGAAGGACCCCAGCCGGGCAATTCCTCTGGGCACAATCATTGCCGTCGCCTACACTTTCTTCATCTACATCCTGCTTTTCTTTCTCTCCGGCTTCACTTGCGACAGGTGCCCAGGGAGGGGCTGAGGCAGGCCCTGGAGGGGTGGGTAAGGCACTGCAGCAGGCCGGTGCTCTTGGCCACTGAGTGAAGCACAGGCTTGGGGGCAGATCCCTGTACTGTCTGGGTGGAGGGACAATGGGGACAGCTTCTCCCTCTGGGAAGGTGACAGGCTGCTGCCGCCTCTGAGGAGCCACCTCTGAGGAGGCCGAGTTGTAGTCAGCAGTTGCACACAGCTCTTTAGCTGTGAGCACTGAGATGGAGGCGTTGGCGTGCATTTCTGGTGATAGTATTTGCACAAGTATCTGGCTTCTGAGTGTACTGTTGGGACTGACCAGTGGGTGATGAAGGATGAGGAAGATCGACAGTGATCATTGAATACCAAGTGCATTTCTTTTTTTTTTTTTTTTTTGAGACAGGGTCTTGCTTTGTAGTTCGGGCTGGCTCTGAGCTCACTGTGTAGCCCAGGCAAGCCTCAAACTCAGCAATCCTCCTGTCTCTGCCTCCCAAGTGCTGGGATTACAGGTGTGAGCCACCACACCCGGCACTGTGATATGTGGTATTGATTGCTGGTGGGCGTGAGTCACCATGCCCAGCATTGTTTATGTGGTTACCAGGATTGAACTCAGGACCTTACACTTGCGAGGCAGGCACCGGAACCACTGAGCTAAATCTTTGGCCCCCCCAAGTGCATTTTTTGATACATTAAGATATAAAGTTAAGCTGGGCACAGTCATCCTAACACTCTGATAGGCAGAGGGAGGAAGATTACAAATTTAAATTCAATCTGGACAATTTAGCAACTTTGCAAGACCATTTCTCAAAATTTAAACAAAATGCTGGGGGTGGTGGCTCATACCCATAATCCCAGCACTTGGGAGGCAGAGGCAGGAGGATTGCTGAGTTTGATGCTTGCCTGAGCTACATAGTGAGCTCAGGGCCAGCCTGAACTACGAAGCGAGTCCGTCTCTCTCAAAATAAATAAATAAATAAATGAAATAAACAAAAGCACAAACAGGGCTGGGGATGTAGCTCAGTCCTTGAGTTCAATCCCCAGCACGGCCACAAAAAAAGAAGGTGTGCTTCTCCGATCTTTGAGATTTGGGGTTGAGATCAGTTGTGAAGACCCAGTGGTTAACCACAGTCTCGGGAGCATTTTTCCCACCAGGACCCTTGAGGGATGCTCAGGGATGATGGATTGACAGTCATATTTTCCTATACCTCTTTCCCACCAGGACCCTGCTACAGGAAGACTATGGATTCTTTCGCGGCATCAGCCTGTGGCCTCCGCTGGTGTTGATTGGCATCTATGCCACGTCGCTGTCAGCATCCATGAGCTCACTCATCGGCGCCTCCCGCATCCTACACGCCCTGGCCCAGGATGACCTCTTCGGTGCGTTCTCCTCAGGCTCTTCCTGCTGACTCTGAGCACACCCACCTTGGTCTGTCTGGGTCCCTGCTTGGCCCAGGCTAATGGGATGGTCGTGACTGTGTTTTTACAGGAGTGATCTTAGCCCCGGCCAAGGTGGTGTCTGGAGGGGGAAACCCCTGGGGGGCTGTCTTGTACTCTTGGGGTCTGGTGCAGGTAAGCCTTCCCTTTGAGCCATCCTGCCTTTATCCTCTAGCTGCCAGGATGTTATTTATTTCTTAGGAGTTCACTGGCATTTCTTGGGGTATGTGTACTGCCATTTCGTGGGAGGCATTGGTATTTTGAGGGTGCTTTGGCATCCTGACCACTGCCTTACCTCTTGGTACCTGCCCAGCTGGTGCTTCTGGCAGGGAAACTGAACACACTGGCCGCCGTGGTCACGGTCTTCTACTTGGTGGCTTATGCTGCAGTGGATCTGTCCTGCTTGAGCCTGGAGTGGGCCTCAGCCCCCAACTTCCGGTGAGTCACTAGTGTGGCCATATCCCTGGGCAAAGGAGGAAGGAGAGGAAACAGTGAGCCCAGGAGGGTGGGCTGGGTGAGGTGGGCAGGCCAGCCCTGAGTTCCATCCCTGTGTCCTCTCCACTCCAGCCCCACCTTCAGCCTGTTCTCCTGGCACACCTGCCTGCTGGGCGTGGCCTCTTGCCTGCTTATGATGTTCCTTATCAGCCCTGGGGCCGCGGGGGGCTCTCTGCTCCTCATGGGCCTGCTTTCTGCCCTGCTCACAGCACGAGGAGGCCCCAGCAGCTGGGGCTACGTCAGCCAGGCCTTGCTCTTCCACCAGGTTGGGAGGCTTTGGGGAAGGGTGGATGGGAGGGCAGTCTGGAAAGTCCCCTACTCACACAAGCTCTTCTTCCCCACTGCCTCATCCTGTCCCCAGGTGCGTAAATACCTGCTCCGGCTGGATGTCCGGAAGGACCATGTGAAGTTCTGGCGGCCTCAGCTGCTGCTTCTGGTGGGGAACCCTCGGGGTGCGCTGCCTCTGCTGCGCTTGGCCAACCAGCTCAAGAAAGGGGGGCTGTATGTGCTGGGCCATGTCACCCTGGGAGACCTTGGTGAGTTGCCCTCCTTCCGCTTGCTCCCATCCTCCTGGTCTCCTCCATCTCTCAGACCTATGTAGGGTCTGAACTCTAGGGAGGAGTAAGTGACCTGGGTCCATAGCAGCCACCTTCTTTGCTCGCCTTCTCTGCAGACGCACTGCCATCGGACCCGGTACAGCCACAGTATGGGGCGTGGCTAAGCCTGGTGGACAGGGCCCAAGTGAAGGCCTTCGTGGACCTCACACTGTCGCCCTCGGTGCGCCAGGGGGCTCAGCATCTGCTGCGGATCTCAGGCCTTGGTAAGCTGCTTCTCCCTTGGGCCTATTCCTTGGCCCCTTTAAATCTCTACTCCCTTCCCCTAGAGAATAAGCCACAGATAGCAGACTGCAGAAAGATAATAGCCACCAAGTGCATGTGATAAGGTCTGTAGAGATCAGAGGACTGGACATGGAATGATGTTGTGAATTTTTTTTTTCTCCCTGAACCCAAAACTGGAGGATTGGCCTTGAAAGTATATTTGTAAGAACAATGGGAGAATTATTTGCATCTTGGACTGCCTCATCAAAGCGCATGGTTTCTTACCACCAGTTTAGAAAAAGCAAGACCGCTAGGCACTGATGTGGCCAGCGAAGGTTTTGTGGAGAGATGTTAACTCAGGCTGGCCTGTGAGGGCTGGAGCGCTAGAAGGGACCTAACAGTTGCTGATACCACAAAGCGTGCTGGAGGGTGTGTGGGGCTGACACTTTGTGTTTGTGGTACTGGGGATTGAACTGGGTCTTTGCACTGAGCTACATCCTCAGCCCTTTTTATTTATTTTATTTTATTTTTTTCGAGACAGAGTCTCACTTTGTAGTTCAGGCTGGCCCTGAGCTCACTATGTAGCCCAGGCAAGCCTCAAAGTCAGCAATCCTCCTGCCTCTGCCTCCCGAGTGCTGGGATTACAGGCTTGAGCCACCAAGCCCGGCATTTGTGGTTTGTGGTGCTGATTGCCAGGGGGCATGAGTCCCCACGCTCAGTATTGTTGTATGTGGTTACCCAGGATCAAACCAGGGATCTTTTGCTCGCTAGGCAGGCGCTGGAACCACTGAGCTAAATCTCCGGCCCTTTATTTTTTATTTTTGAGGAAGGGGTGTTACCAAGTCACTAAAAAGTCTATCCTGGGCTTGAACTTAGAATCCTCCTGTCTCATCCTTCTAAAGTGCTGGGATTATAGGACTATGGCACTAGCTCTTGTGGAACTGACACTGGGACTGGGACATTTCAAGCTCTGTGACTCTCAGCACTGGAGTCTTCAGTCAGCCATGGCCCTAGGCTTCACCATGTCCATACTCAGCCTCGGTTAAGTGACAGGACAATGTCTGTCACCTGAGTGCTTACCCCCTCCTCCATTTAGAGCCTGGTTAAAGTTCAGCAGCGTTGGACATTGGCCTACTTGGTGTGAGTCCGAGCCCTGCAAATGAAGCAGGTGGGACTTGTTGAATTTGCAAGACTGGTTGGATTTCCAACCTGTAGGGAGGTTGGTGGGCATTATTGAGTCTGATCAGCCCCTGGAGTGTCTGAGGGCCTGGCATTTCCAGGTCCCCTTCCCTTTTATACACAAAGACCACTGTGTTCAGGAAATGCATCCTATGGGAGGTGACTCTAGCAAAAGAGAAAGCATTTTCTCTGCATACTATATTCCTGGGGGCAGATAAGGTTTAAACTATGCTTAGATATCAAGCAATCTGTTTCATGATTCTTTTTTATTTGGTGCTGGGGGTCAAACTCTGGACTTTGCAATTCTGAGGCAGGCACTGGATCTACTGAACTAAATCCCCAGCCCCCGTTTCATAATTTTTTTTTTTTTTTGAGACAGGGTCTTGCTTTGTAGTTCAGGCTGGCCCTGAGCTCACTACATAGCCCAGGCAAACAGCGAACTCAGCAATCCTCCTGCCTCTACCTCCTGAGTGCTGAGATTACAAATTGAGCCACCATGCCCAGCATTGTGCATTGTGGTGTGTGGTACTGATAGCTGGTGGGTGTGAGTCACCATGGCTGGTATTGTTGTATGTGGTTACTGGGGATCGAACCAGGGACCTTGCACCTTGCGCTTGCAAGGCAGATGCCAGAACCATTGAACTAAATCCCTGGTCCAGTTTCATAATTCTTTTTTTTTCAGTTTCATAATTCTTAAGAGGTTTCTGAGTATCATTGTAAACTCAGCCTGAAAGAAGGGAGGAATTACCTTATCCCATGTTGGTGATATTTTTTTTTTCTTCTCTTCATACTGGGGATTGACCTCAGAGCCTAAAAGTTTTTTTGTTTTTTTTTTTTTGCCTGAGACAGGGTTGTAGTTCAGGCTGGCCCTGAGCTCACCTGAGCCCAGGCAAGCCCCAAACTCAGCAATCCTCCTGCCTCTGCCTCCCGAGTGCTGGGATTACAGGCGTGAGCCATCCTGGCCGGCACTGTGGTATGTGGTGCTGATTGCTGGTGGGCCTAAGTCACCATAGCCAGTATTGTTGTATGTGGCTTTTGGGGAATAGGGACCTTGCTCTCGCTAGGCAGGTGCCGGAACTACTGAGCTGAATCTCCAGCTCAGAGCATAAAATTTTTGAGACCGGATCTTGCTAAATTGCTCAGGCTAGGCTTGAATGTGCAATCTTCCTTCCTCAGCCTCAAGAGTGCTGGGATTGTATGTGGTAATATACGTGGCTCATGTTGGTGGTTCAAAAATTAAAAATCACAAGTTGTGGTAAGATTTGATGTTGAGGTTGGTCCATGTCCAGGGTAGTAGTTGAGAGAATGTCCTGTGGTGTGGGTGCGTGGGACTATGCTGTCTCCTGCTAGGACCTCCCAGCCTGAAAGCTTTAGGCTAGTGACTTCACTGCGTGGGGCCTCAGATTCCTTATCTGTAAAAGAGGAAAATAAATAGCACCTATCTCATAATGTTGCTTCAGGGTTCATAAGAGGTAAAATTCCAAGTGTTGCCTACAAGATGTGGCCCCTGGCAAGCACAGGAATATACACTGTTCTATCTCAGAGACCTGGCTGAGGACCCATCCTCAAGGCTCTGCAGAAGTACAGTTTTCTCAGCCTCCCCTAGAAGGGTCTGGTTTGCTGTTTACTTCATGGTTGAACTGGTAAGTTTGAATGTTCAGATCCTCTGGTGTGCTTGGCAGAATTAAATTCACACTTCTCATGGAATAGGTGTGCCAACTGGGCACAATAGTGCACACCTGTAATCTCAGCGCTCTGGAAAGCTGAGACAGGAGGATCTCAAGTTGAACCCAGCTTGGGGAATCTAGCGACTTGGTGAGAGAAAAAGTAAAAAAATAGCAGAGGAAGTAGCTCAATGGGCAGGTCCTGGGTTTAATCCCCACTATGTAAAAACAACAAAACAGCGCTATTTAAATTTTGTGGTAGATAGCAACCCACTCTCCAGGACTACAACTGGTTATCAGTTAAAAGAATCATAAGGTGAACTTTGCCTATTTAAGGAGACATATCATGGAGATAATCAAATAAACTATGTGAAAATGTTTAAGAAAACAGAGTCATGTAAACTGATGATAGCATAAACGGCCCCCAGCACAGTGGGCATGCCATTCCTTACAGCTGACACAGTCCCCGTGTGTGCTAATAGGCTCAAATCTGTGTGGTATAAACTCAGCCTGATTCCTCTCTGCCCCCAGGTGGCATGAAGCCCAACACGTTGGTTCTGGGTTTCTACGATGATGCCCCACCGCAGGACCATTTCCTGACAGACCCAGCTTTCATGGAGCCTGTGGATGGCACCCAGGAGGGTGGGTCCCCAGCTCTGAGCACCCTATTCCCCCCACCCAGAGCTCCTGGGAGCCCCCGGGCACTCAGTCCTCAGGACTACGTGGCAACCGTGGCAGATGCCCTCAAGATGAACAAGAATGTGGTTCTGGCCCGGGCCTGCGGGGCTCTGCCCTGTGAGCGCCTGAGCCGGGGGTCCGGAAATGCTGGACAACTGCATCATGTAGACGTGTGGCCCCTCAACCTGCTGCGGCCGCGGGGTGGGCCTGGCTACGTGGACGTCTGTGGCCTCTTCCTGCTGCAGATGGCAACCATCTTAGGGATGGTTCCTGCTTGGCACAGTGCCCGGCTACGGATCTTCCTGTGCTTGGGACCTCAAGAGGCACCCGGGGCTGCTGAGGGGCGGCTTCGGGCCCTGTTGAGTCAACTGAGGATCAGGGCTGAGGTGCAGGAGGTGGTGTGGGGTGAAGGTGCTGGGGCTGGGGGGCCTGAAGAGGAGGAGGAGGAGGAGGAAGGGGACTTTGTGAATGGAGGGCGGGGTGATGCAGAAGTGGAGGCCTTGGCCTGCAGCGCCAACGCTTTGGTGCGGGCCCAGCAGGGTCGAGGGACGGGGGAGGGACCGGGGGGCCCTGAGGGTAGGAATGGCAATGAGGGACCCACTACAGCCCTCACCTTCCTCTACCTGCCCCGGCCGCCTGCTGATCCTGCCCGCTACCCCTGGTACCTGGCGCTACTGGAGACTCTGAGTCGCGACCTGGGCCCCACGCTGCTCATTCATGGCGTCACTCCTGTCACCTGCACTGACCTCTAAGGCTCATTCTTCCGGGGATGGGCAAAGAGGGCCCCAAACTCCTGATTAATGGGCCATCGGCTCCCACTGGCTCTGCCCTTGCCACGTGGAGGCTGAAGGACACTGTAAGGGACCCCTGGGCGGAGGCATGGCCCTTGTAAGGGGTTCTTTGGGGAGAGGGCCCAGGGCACTCATGCTGGGTAACTGTCCCCACTGTCCCCAGAGGACAGTGTTGGAAGCCCTTCCCCTACCGACCTCCAGCTTCACTGGTGCCTTGACGGGAGGGGCTGGTCTCCTCTGCGACTCTAGGCTACCTCAGTGTCCCGGTCTTTGACACAGATGCACAGGCCCCTCCCCCGCAGGGGGTGTGACGGTTTTGTTGTTTTATTTTTCTAACTCTGCTGATCGCTAATAAAAGACCAAAACACTACAATCTGGCTTGAGAACTGCTGGCTGGTAGGTGAGAGGGAGGCGATGGCAGGGAGAGGCCTGCACGGGGGTGGGGATCTGGAGCCTTTGGCAGGGAGGCTGCCACGTGCAAAGTTGGGACGCCAGACCCTGGGGGATCCTGGGACCTGGAGACTGACGGGGCCTCAGCCTCCCACCCCGAGCAGCCTGCGGCCCCTCACCCTTGGCTCCCAGGGAGAGCTCTCCCCCTTCTACAGGAGGGGCCCGACTCTGGGAGGGACGGCAGATTAGGACCTAGGGGGTCACGTGACCCTTCCCTAGGAATGCGGTGACGTCACAGGGGGCGTGGTTGTCCCCAAAATTAGGGAGGAAGGGAAAAAAAGCTAGAAAAAGTTTCTTTCCTGGAGTTCCAAACGCGGCCTGGGACTGAAAGAGGGAGAGTGTCAAGGCCAGAGACCCAGGACTCTGTGGGGCCCTGACTGTCTGGAGTGCTCCTGTTCTAGGCCATGTCGGGTCCCACCTGGCTCCCCCCAAAGCAGCCAGAGCCTGCCAGAGCCCCTCAGGGGAGAGCGCTCCCCCGAGGTGCCCCAGGGCCACCACCAGCCCACGGAACAGGTAAGGAAGCCCCCCCCCCCCACTCCACTGGCCAAGGAAACAGCAGCCACTGGCTCACCTCTGCCGTCTACCTCCTGGCCCCGCCGGCCTGCTTCCTGCTGCCCCTTTCCTCAAGCTGCCCCGGGTTTCTGAATAAGCGCCGACCACCCTGGCACCCCACTGCCTGGTTCCCAGGTGCACGGGAGGAGGGGAGAGGCAGAGAGGGCAGCTCTAAGAGGGTGCCCCCTCTTCTCCATCTCCACCTTTGGTCTCTATTCTTCCTTCAGCACTCCAGTCCCATCCCAGGGTCAATTTTTGTCCCCTCCCATCTGAGCAGTGTTACCACCCCCCTGGAGGACCGGAGGATCGGGGGCAGGCCTGGGTGGGGTCTCATGGACCACCCCAGCGTTCGCAGGTGAGAACTGGGGTTTGGGATAGGATGTGGGGCGCCCCAGCGCTGAAGATATGAGGACCCAGGGCTGGGGACGAGACATTGTGACCTGCGTGCTCCCTGCTTCCCCGCCTCGTGCAGGGCCTCACTCCAGACCGGGGGTGCTTGCGCCCAACAAGTCTGGATGCTGAGATAGATTCACTGACCAGCATGCTGGCTGAGCTGGACGGGGGTCGTGCTCATGCTCCGCGGCAAACAGACCAACAGGTGACCTGCCACCCGTCCTGTCCCTCTATTCTCTGTCCCAACCCACCCCCACCTCCACTTGCTTTCTGTGTAAGGGTGCTCACACTGGCAGTGGGGAACAGACCTTTACTGGAGGGCGGGACCTTGCCAAAATCCAGTGCTTCCCTGGGGGGCCCACACGTGGCATGGACTTGTACAAATGTGGGTGCTGGAGTGGGCCCAGTTCACCCTCTCTGTGCTTCTCTTCCCAGGCTTATGAACCCCCTCAGCTACCTGCCTATTGCCCAGGCTCCCTGAAGCCTAACGGAGGAGGGGGTCTTCCACCCCCACTGCTCCCAGCATCCCCATATGGGGGCCCCACTCCAGCGTCCTATGCTACTGCCAGCACCCCAGCTGGCCCTGCCTTCCCTGTGCAAGTAAAGGTGGCCCAGCCAGTGAGAGGCTGTGGGCCACCCCGGTGGGGGACATCTCAGGCCTCAGGGCCTCTCCCAGGCCCCCACTTTCCTCTTTCAGGCCGAGGTGAAATCTGGGGGGCTGGCTATAGAAGCCCCCGTGAGCCAGGTCCAGGGGGTAAAGAAGAGGCTGCAGGGGTCCCTGGCCCTGCAGGAGGAGGAAGAGGAGGTGGGCATAGACCCCAGGTAAGCCTGGGGCATTGCGATTTGGGGTCCTCAGACAAGTGGACGCTGAGGAGTGGGATGGGTGCTGGAGGCGGTATTTAAGCTCCTAGTGTGGAGCAGAGTCAGAGTTAAGGGTTAAGATGTCCGGAGGGGTGGGGTGAGAGCTGCCCACTGGCTCTTGGGCTGAAGATGGATGAGCTTGCTGTGTGGAATTCCTGGTACTTTTGAGGACTTTTATAGCATTTGGAGCTACCTAGAAGTAACACCAAACTCCCATGATTCCTACCTGCAGGTTCCCCTGAGCCAGCCTCCAGAGGAAGAACTGGAGAGACTGACCAAGAAGTTGGTGCATGACATGAACCACCCGCCAAGTGGGGAGTACTTCGGTAAGCTGACTAGGTGGGCGGGATGGAAATGGGCCGGGACAGCAGATTTGATGTCCTGGGTCTGTGTAGATTGACCCCCATCCCTCCACTGTCCCTAGGCCGATGTGGTGGCTGTGGAGAAGACGTGGTCGGGGATGGGGCTGGGGTTGTGGCTCTCGACCGTGTCTTCCATGTTGGCTGCTTTGTGTGTTCCACATGCCGGGCCCAGCTCCGGGGCCAGCATTTCTATGCTGTGGAGAGGAGGGCATATTGTGAGAGCTGCTACGTGGTGAGTGGCAGGGTTCTGGGGACTGGAGTCACCAGTGGGACAGAGAACTCCCACTGGGGGTTTTGCTATTTAGTCCCAAAGAGGGACAGGGGAAAGCTGGGGACGCAAACTGATGTGCAAAAGAGGGAGGAATTAAGTGGCTAGGTATTGGCTATTGTAGAGGGGAAGGATGACAGTCTAAGTGGAAGGGTTTTTAAGAATTAAAGGAATGTATGAAACACCTATAGTAACCCTGCGAGGCAGAGATTACTACTTACTCAGTTTATGGGACATGGAAGCTCAGTTAAGGTAAACTCCTTGTCTAAGAAGCTGCAATGCTGAGTCTCAGATTTGCTAAAGTCTGCTTTTCACTAAATCGTATGCAGAGGCTCCGTACATGGGTGGTTGGTGTGGCAGGTGGCTTCCCTGATTCTGTGGCTCTCTCTGACCTTCTTCCTCTCATTCTTAATAGGCCACTCTGGAGAAATGCTCCACATGCTCTCAACCCATTCTGGACCGGATCCTGAGGGCCATGGGGAAGGCCTACCACCCTGCTTGCTTTACTTGTGTGGTGTGCCACCGTGGCCTGGATGGCATCCCCTTCACTGTGGATGCTACCAGCCAGATCCACTGCATTGAGGACTTCCACAGGTCAGCCCTGGGCCTGGCTGCTGCAGGATGTCTGAGCTCTCTATCTCTCTGATCCTAATGTGTTTAAATCCCTGGCCTTCTTTTTTTTGGACAGGATCTGGCTTTGTGTTCAGGTTGGCTCTGAGCTCACTATGTAGCCCAAGCAAGCTTCAAACTCTGCAATCCTCCTGCCTCTGCCTCCCAAGTGCTGGGATTACAGGCGTGAGCCACTACGCCTGGCATTGTGGTGTGTGGTACTGGTTGCTAGTGGGCATGAGTTACCACACCCAGTATTGTTGTATGTGGTTGCTGGGGATTGAATTTAGGACCTTGCACTTGCTAGGCAGGTGCCAGAACCACTGAGCTAAATCTCTGACCCCCTCTTCTTTTTGATACTACTGTTTTCCCCAAGACCCAGGAGTGTACCTTGGTGCCTCCACTGGTCTCCTGCATCCCACTTCTCTAGCTGCAAGCCTGGGTCCTGACAGCCTTGTTGATTCTTTTCCACCCCAGGAAATTTGCCCCACGATGCTCAGTGTGTGGTGGGGCGATTATGCCTGAGCCAGGTCAGGAGGAGACTGTGAGAATTGTTGCTCTGGATCGCAGTTTTCACATTGGCTGTTACAAGTGTGAGGTAAGAGGGTCTGGGAAAGATCAAGGGTTCTGGGTAGGGTATCAAGGGAAACTGACTGGGGGGGCTTGGACTGATAGAAAGCTGTTGTACCTGCCAACAGGAATGTGGGCTGTTGCTGTCCTCGGAGGGCGAGTGTCAGGGCTGCTACCCACTGGATGGACACATCTTGTGCAAGGCCTGCAGTGCCTGGCGCATCCAGGAGCTGTCAGCCACTGTCACCACCGACTGCTGATTCTTAGAAGCAACTGCAGTAATCTCAAGTCCCTACCCATCATCCATCACCTTCCCTGATATCTACCTTTACAATTTTGTCACCAAATGCTGTTTCTTCTATCTCCAATCACAAAATAATAATCCCTCCAGAGTTTACAAAACATTTTCAAGTCTACTGTCTCATCTTGGTCTCACAGCAGCCCAATACAAACATGAATGTTGTCATTGTTTATTTTATAAACGAGAATGGCAGAGCTGAGATGTGACTTCCCAAGTCCATGGTTCACAAGTGTTGGAAAGAAAATCAGAACTTGGGTCTTCTTAGCTGTTTTTTTGTTTTGTTTTGTGGGGG
>PVIC010032620.1:0-20586 GCA_004025085.1 Thryonomys swinderianus | reverse complement strand
CTCACTATGTAGCCCAGGCAAGCCTCGAACTCAGCAATCCTCCTGTCTCTGCCTCCTGAGTGCTGGGATGACAGGCGTGAGCCACCACACCCGGCACTGGACCTTTTGTTTCTGAGCTGGGTGGGAAAGGGGAGCGATAAGGCACAACTAGAAATACTTTGATGTGCAGGGAAGGGCTCTAAGAGGGTTGCTTCTGTTGGACCAATTTAACACTCTCACAAAGTAAAGGTGTAATCACTGGTGAGAAGTAAAGGACAGCAGAAGAGGGTTATAGACCTGGAGGACAACAGAGGGTTTGGGGATAATATCGGCTGCTATTTACTTCGCATCTATGTACAGGTACTGTTCTGAGCCCTTTAAATATATTGACTGATTCTATCTTCACGATCTTTTGAGGAAAGATACTTTTAAGATGTGGATTTGTATGGTTTGTGTGACAGTTAAAGTGGTTTGTCACCCCGGCTGGTTTTGGGACCCACCCAGGGGACCAACTGAGCACACTTCTGAGCATGTCTGGGTGAGCCATGGGGGCATGGCCTGTGGTCTAGGTCTGGTCCTCGGCCCCTTCCTCTCAGGTGCTGTTGCCCTGCTCTGCTTCCTGGCTGCCATGAATTAAGCAGCTTTGCTCTGCCATGCTCTTCCTCTGTGCTGCCTGCCTTGAGCTAGCTGACCATGAACAGAATCCACTGAAACTGTGAGCTAAAATAAACCTCTCCTCCTTCATGTGTTGCATGCCTTGTTCCAGCAATGGGAAAACCAAAACAGTTTAGTTATGGTGTATGTGCCCCGAAGTTTCATGTACTGCAAGCTTGGTCCCCAGTGTGGCAATGTTGGGGTAGTGGGAACCTTTAAGAGGTGCAGCCCAATGGATGATGATTGGATTATTGGGTGTGCTGCCTTCAGAAGGGATTACTATAGTTTTCCAGAGACTTGAGTTAGTTCTCCTACCAATGGGTTATAAAAAGAGTTTTCTCCTCAGTCTTCCTTGCTTGTATTGCTGTGAGATTTCTTCCTCTCACAGTGTTCTGCCCATGATGCCATCTACTGTGTTGTGAGCTAGGCAGAAGGTCCTCACCAGAGATGGGCATTGCTGGCCCATGCTTTGTTTTTTTTTCATTTTTTTTTTTTGAGACAAAGACTCACTATGTAGCCTAGGCTGACCTTGACCTTGAACTTGTGGTGATCCTCCTGCCTCAGCTTTCCAAGTGCTAAGATGATAGGAAAGGGGCCTCCCAGGCTTTTAAACTGAGCTAAATAAACTCTTTCCAAGCTAAGTATCCAGCCTTAAGTATGTTGTTATAGCAACACAAAATGAACTAAGATGTGGATAGACCTTAAATGTACACAATTATCGATTATACCTCAGTAAAGCTGGGGAAAAGATGTAGAAAGCAAGGTCATACATCTAGGAAGTGGCAGAGTTAGGATTTCAACTCAGGCAGTTTGTCTTTTGGAGCCTATATAAACAACTCATTTCTCCTCTCCCAAGGTGCCATGAGCAGGCATGTGAAGGGTCAGCAAGACAGGAAGAGAACTATGGAGCCTGGCAGGTCTAGGGAAAGTCAGCCAGCTTGTGGGGACAGAAAGTCAAGGAATGGGAGCCGAGAAGTGAATAGGACAGGGTGGGTGACCTAGAGTCACACATAGCAATAATTAGGAGCTAAGGCTCCAAAATGCAAGGGGGAGGGAATTAGCTGCTGGGGTACACGAAAGAGTATGCTTGTGTGCAGAGCCTCTGAACTGGGGCAGAACTCTGCGCATCAGCAGGGGTAGAAGAAGAGTGCCAGAGCACACTGGTGGGGGAGGGAAGGGTGGTGAAACTGGTAGACAGGGATGAGATCATTCAGGTCAGTATGCCTCGAAGTGTGATCCAAGCAAGACCTTGTGGAACATGCGAAAACTTGAATATTGGAAATGCCCTGGCAAGTCCCTGAAGGGTTAACACAGATGTGATGAGACTGATATAAACTAAGTCATATAAGATCAATGTTATGACCATTCCACTTTACAGGTAAAGAGATCAGAGGTTAGCTAGGCCCAGGCCACACACAAGGAAGAAGCCACAGAAACTTGACTGAAGAGCAAGGTAAGGGAGTTGTGGCAAAGTGATGATAAGTATAGGTTATGGGTACAGAGGGTGTTTACTGAACCAGGACTGACTTACAAGCTTAAGGTCCTCCCCATGCTACGGTATGTCACTAACCTATATAACTTTAGGCCAATCAATGTCCCTTTGGAGACCTGTCTCATTTGAACAATAGGAGTGGATCATCACGAACGTTCTCTCCCAAACAATGCATGTTTCCAGTTGGAGTGTATGCCTTTTGGTTACAAAAAACCAAGAACCAATTTTCCAACTTGTGTCACCATCAGAAAGGTTGCAGAGGGCCTCTTGTAAGAGAAGTCCAGTAGCTGGGGAGTGCATCTCCCCCTCAAAGCTCAGCAAAGGTGTTATGTGCCACAGTGCCTGCTGCAATGTGAAAGCTTCCCGTGGGTGTGGGGGGAAGGGTCATACTCAAACGGAAACACCTACTTCTGCCAGGCCTTCGGGTGGAGACAGAGAAGCTATTCCTGACAACACAGAGTCAGCACATTCATCAGCGTCAAGCTCATAGCTAGAAGGAACTGGAAGAGGGCCCTAGTTGAGAAGAAACCTCCAGCCGAGCCCTCTTCAGTCTCATAGGAAATGGAATCAAAATGCACAAGTTCATAAGAGAGATGGGTTTGGGAACAAGAAAATCATGCTTCGATCAGAGTATCCTCTCAAAGTATTACTGAGTTCGAATTAGAGTCTCTCCCCACAAAGTACTATATTTATATACTAATCACCCTACGAGGTAATAAAAATTCAGAACTAGTTTTCAAAAGTTGCAAAATGGATTATGTGAAAATAGGTCATTGTCAGTAAGTATAGCTGGGTTCTCCCCAGATGTGTGTTAGGATCTGTCAGGCTCCAGTGTGACATTTATTTGCTTAACAGACCAACATCCAGCCAGGTGCAGGCATGTGTGTCTGTAATCCCAGCTACAGGGGACGCTGAGACTGGACTGTCACTTAAGTCCAGGAGTTCAAGGTCAACCTTGGACAATTTAACAAGCACCATCTCAAAAACAAAAAACCAAACATACAAACAAATCCGGATCTCTTTCTCTAATGAAGTCATTCTGTTGCCTGAATCTTTAGCACTAAAAGAATTTGAGTTGCCCATGTAAGTATGACTTCTTTATTAGCCTCTGAAAACATGTAACTTCTTATTTATGAGGGCAAATGTACTGAACATTCTTTATCAGTCCTAAGAATCAAATCCAAGGCTTCATACATGCCAGGCCAGTGCTCCCCCACTAATACATACCTCCAGCCTGAGAATTCTTATGGTGTTACCCTTGTCAGACAGGTGATGACAGTACAGGCATAGCTGATGGGGACCACGGCCAAGTTAGGCACCATTCAATGACATAAGCTCCCTCCTAAGCTCTTAGCAAGATCAAACCAATTTTTCACACAACATATATTTATTCAGAAAAATTGCAATAAATTATAATAAAAAAGATGACATGAAATACAGAATCCCACCAGCAGCTTTGCTTAGGGACCAAGATGTTTTTGGGAAATATAACAATTACAGAATAAAAATCAGAAAACAGCAAAAGGGAGACTAATGTAATGTCATCCCATGAGTCTGAACCATTTCTCCCATAAAATGATAGGTGGGGAGGCCTCCTTCCCTAACGACTGGATCTGGAATACTTAATTCAGAGGAACTAGGAAACAGTACCTTGGAAGATACAGGAATTAGTGGCTGGGGTTCTGGGGCAGGCATGGCAGGTAAGCAGACTTTTTGTCTGGTCTTTGTCTTGTCTCCCCTATCTAGAGATTGTCTAAAACTCTCAACCCTGTATACATCCCAGGATGAGCTGGGGAAAAGGCTGAGGCAGTAAACCAACTTAAGGTTTTGCCTAGATAAAGTAAGAGAGGGCACTGAATGCATATGGCACAGGGGCTCCCCTAGTCACACCTTTGTTCACCCAAAGTATCTAGCGTGTGATTTTTTTTTTCTTTTTCTTTTTTTTGCTATTGGGGATTGAACTCAAGATCTTGTTGGCAAGATACTTGAAAATGAGCTCAGGAAAGGTATTTCCTCCTGTTACAACCCTGGCCTAGCTCCTACCTCCTTCCTTTTTGCATGATCACTCTCTGGTCTAAGAGATGTAAAACATCTGTACTCCGTCTTCCATTAGCTAAGTTCACCACCCAGCCTCTGATGTATCAGATCTTCAGCTACTTGGCATATATAATTTGATTCTTATTCTCTAACTCTCATTCAGGAAAGGATTTATCCAATATATCACAGGATACATACCTTTTCTTCCCCAGGGGACTCAACTCACAAGAGACAGGGAAACCGGTGAACCATTCAGTGGTGGAGTATTCCCTGGCCCTTTCTTTGGGTGGGCTCGAAGAGTTGTGGAATCAATACCTAAAAGTGAGTCTGTACATGACGCTCCTTGTATCATATGTTAATGCACAATTAACTTGGGGTGGCTTTAATGAAAGAAAACCAGGAAAGCCAGTTTTGTAGTCAGTGGCTGGTAGCTTGTTAACCAAGATTATTATTTTTTTTAAAGGCTGTCCCACAAACTTTGAAAAGCTTGAATGAAAAGTTCACAGGGTTGTCTTGAGTGGGAGAGGTAAGGTGTATAGTTGGTCCATCTGGCCAGTCTCTCTTATGCAGCACTGGACACAGTGACTGGGAGTGAAGGGGAGTCTCTATATCCTTTACTTGAAGGAGCCAGGTGTGGAGCCCAGAGTTAACCCTGCTGAGGGAGTAGGAATATCTGACCTTGGTACTTTAGAAGACTGGAGAAGGGGTTCTGATGGTCATCCTCAATACTCTCGTGGAAGAGCTGCCATAATTCTAAAGGGGCCTGTCTGAAGTATACAGATTCCTTTGTTTACTGTGGCAAAATGTTGCCCTGAAGGCAGATTTCTAAGAGGGGGAATAGGTCCCCTAATATCCGGGGCTGATCTTAATGTAAAATGTGAATAATAATAGGAAGGGAGAGTAGGAAGCAGGATCTGTCAAACGTGAATACTTGTACTCTTAAAAAACTCAAAGTGCTTCCATTTTAACTGTGATTCTCTTGCACTGATGGGATGCCATCTCTGTAGTCCCTACAGTTAATTACTAAATGTGATCTGAGATAAGAGAATATGGTTCCACCTGGAGTAGATCCAGGAAAAAGGCCAATGTTACAGTGACACACAGATGCCACTGTAGTAGAAATGCACAAATGCATGTAACAACCACATGTAGACAGTGAATTCACTGCTGAGGACACCCAAGGAGTCAGTCTTACCCAGGATCCCTTCAAAGTAACAGAATGAGTGGAGGGCAGTGCAAAGGAGCAATATGGGAAGGAAGAGGGTCAAAAGTGCTTTATACAAAGGACTGAAGACAAGTCTTGAGCTATAGCAAGTAGTGCTTTTTGGCCTAGAATGGCAAAAATCTCAGAATCTAGGCTTAGGGTACTAAGGACAATTATGACAATCTGGCAGGAGGCAACAAACACATCCCTAGGTAAAGAAGTGTAAATACTCTTTGCCTTATAAAGAGAAAACACAAGAACACCAAATATGGTAACTTTGGCTTGGCAACATAAGTCTAAAAGTATTTTGCTGTGCAGGATACAGTTAAGGAGGGATTAGGTAACACTCTTCCTTTTGTAATATTAACAGAACTCGAGATTCTGTAACAGACCCTTCCTGTGGTATGACATTTCCAATCGTTCTGAAATACTTGGAGCCCAAGATCTTCCTCTTCTGGAATTTCAAAGAGGAAAAGACTTAGTCTTCATCGCTTCCAAGCAGGAAACCCAGAAGAAACTGGATGGCACGCTGGCGGTCACTTGATGTCTGTCTTGCCATAAGATTGGGTGGAGGCCTTAGGAGAAGACTAGTGAATAGAGTAGCTAGAGAATGAGAGAAAAAAGGAGAAACTTTGTCAGACATGATCTAAGCAAAAACCTAGGGAGGGGCAGCAGACAAGTACATTAGGAGGAAGTATCTGCTATGTGCCTGAATACCTGGTAAGGTGTACACTGTACACAGTAAATGCAGACTGTCCACCAGAAACACCCCAGTGTGGCCATTCTTACAGAGTACCCTTACCGATCATGTTAGCGCTCACGTTGTTGTATTCAGAGAATTTCAAGAGTTCTCGAAGGAATGCCATCAAGTAACGGAAAACATTTCTGTGGCATCTTGGAAGCTGGGAAATAACCTGTTTTTAAAAAGACGGACAGTGAGGAGAGAAGAACTTATAGCCACCATAAAAGTAACTTATAATCCTAAATTGATAGGCCCATTCATGTGTCACTACTGCCTATTACTTACTCATGACCAACATAATACTTGCCAGATTGTAACTCTGAAGAAAGTATGTGTCACATTGTTTGGTCCCTGTCTACTCGATGACCAGGCCATGCAGCCACCACAGATGCCCCCCCACCCCGACAGTGTCTCACTAGAAGGTATAAATAAAAAAATATATAAAAGTTAGGTCTTAATCTGTTCTCCCCTTTCCCTAGACAGGTAGCCAAGGCATTTGCCAAGGAGAATTGTTTTCTTGATTGTCATTTAGCATAAAGGGGATCTCCTTTCAATACTCACTTGTGTGATTCACAAGTAGTCTCACTACTGTGCATCAAAATCATTTCAAGAGGGCTGGAGGGTTAGCTCAGTGGTTCCGGTGCCTGCCTCGCAAGCACAGGGTCCTGAGTTCGATCCCCGGTAACCACATACAATGCTGGGCGTGGAGACTCACGCCCACCAGCCATCAATACCACATACCACAGTGCCGGGAGTGGTGGCTCATGCCTGTAATCCCAGCACTCGGGAGGCAGAAACAGGAGGATTGCTGAGTTTGAGGCTTGCCTGGGCTACACAGTGAGCTCAGAGCCAGCCTGAACTACAAAGTGAGACCCTGTCTCAAAAAAACAAAAACAAAAAAAATCATTTCAAGATTAAAAACAAGATTAAAAAATAATCATTTCAAGATTAAAATCAAGAAAAAAAAAAGAAGAAAGGCTCCCAAATGTTACCCACTCTTTCTGATAATGTCAGCCGGGACTCCATGGACAACCAGCTTTACTAGCCTCACCTCACTATGCTTTCTATAAACAGAAATAGGCCAATTGGAAAAGGTAACAAATATATCAGGATATAATACAACTTAAAAGTAAAGGGGCTTAATGCTGGACGTGGTGGCTTACGCCTGTAATCCCAGCACTCAGGAGGCAGAGACAAGAGGATTGCTGAGTTCGCGGCGGCTTGCCTGGGCACCATAGTGAGCTCAGGGCCAGCCTGAACTACAAAGCGAGACCCTGTCTCAAAAGGCAAAAAAAAAAAGTAAAGGGGCTTAACTCTCCATGCTGGTGCCCTCGCAGACTCATCCTAGTACACAGCTGGCTTGCTGTCTGGCTTTGTAAAACTGATGACTTCTCTATGGGGAACCTTCTCAAACACTTTCTCAGATCACTAAACTCACCTGTCGGCAGATCCGAGGATCATGAGCAGAGTCAAGACATCGCTGATACAGCTCATAACAGATGACTGGCTCTGGCAAGGCTTCCAGGAAAATGAGGAGTGCTTCTGCCACAGAGTGGTTACTGCCAGCTGAGTCACCATACGTCAAGGGAAAGGGGTTCCAGGACAAAGGCCATGTACTTGGCTGATCTCTTTCCTGCAGGGATGGCTTTATTCTTTTATTTGGGGCAGAATGATCCTAAGTAGGGTTTGATATTTTATTGGTCCAGGTACTCTGCAATTGAGTTGTTACAGAACTGGTCAAAGTCCTTTGTAACTTCAGACTCAGGAATACAGCCTTCAGGATAGTGGTTTCCACTGGACCTATAAACCAGGTGCCAGTGGTTTCCATCTTTCTCCCTATCCTAATGGCAGTATATATGTGTGGGGGGGGAGGGTGGTTCAAAGAGAACAGGACCAGGTCTATGGCTCCTAGGCTCCACACTTTTTATACCCTTTGATTTCTTAGTAATAGCTTGACACAGCAACGCTAAACATTCTTTAAAGGAACTGATGCACAACTGGATAGTCAGTGATTATATTATAATAAAATACAATTACAAAGGAAATAAATGTAAATAAAAATTAAATGTAGATGGAAAGAAGAGTCTGGCCAAGTACTGATCCAAATTTCCTTTTTTTTTAAGTTTTTTTTTTCTTTTTGAGACAGAGTCTCACTCTATAGTTCAAGCTTTCCCTGAACTCACTATGTAACCCAGGCTGGCCTCAAAGTCACAGCAATCCTCCCGCCTCTGCCTCCCGAGTGTTGGGATTACAGGCGTGCGCCACCATGCTTGGCATTGTAATATGTGGTACTGGGACCTCGCACTTGCCAGGCAGATGCTAGAACCACTGAGCTAAATCTTTGGCTCTACCAATCCAAATTTCTAAACCTTGGGGAAAAAGGATACGGATTGTCTCAGGAATGCTGGTATCCAGACAGTCAATGATCTGCTGTAACTCTTCCTGCATTCCAGGGGTTTGAAACAGGTCCTCCTACCACAGAAGTCAAGATGAAGGCAATAAGGCAAGGTAGGTCACTGCTTAGGTTCTGAAGATTGCCCGGGGATTGGGACAGCTGTGCAGGTATGAAAATAATGCTTTTGCCTATATCGTATCTATAATCTATGTGACATTTTATTTCAAACAAGACAATGATTTTCAACAGTTTTAGCTTATGGATGATAAGGCAGGGGGACAGATGGCCAAGGCAGGAAAGCAGGTGTTCTGCTTCAGGGCCCCAAAAAGGAAGGCAGAATGCAAACAGAATCATGCTCAAGCACTGACAAAAGTGAACATGAGAAAAGGGGTAAAGGTCTATTTGTGCTAAACCTTGCTTTCAAGTTATATTACTCTTCAGTAGGTAAGACCTCTCACTTTGGTTCAAGAAAATTCTTATTTGGGTGAATGGGTTGAGGGTGGCTAGTGTTTTAGGTAGGATTTAAAAGAAAAGTTAGGACCGAATTAAAGACATGCACTTGAAAATCAATCAGTAACACATGCTGACAGGGCTGTGGGAAGGAAGTAAGCCTTCTCCACCGTTGGTGGGAATGTAGACTGGTGCAACCACTGTGGAGATCAGGGTGGAGACTCCTCAAACAACTAGGATTAAAGGTCCCATTTGACCCTGCTGTTTCCCCGTTAGGTATATACATGAAAGAGTTAAAAGCATCATATCACTGTGACGTATACACTTATGTTCAGAGCAGGTCAGTTTGTAATACCTAAATCCTGGAAACAGCACCAAATCCCATCAACTGGAGACTGGATAAAGAAGATGTGGTTTTATGTTTATACAATGGAGTATGACTCAGCCATAAAGCATGACAAACTTGAGACATTCATAACCAAAAAGATGTACTTGAGGCCATACTCATGAGTGAAAGAAATAGGACACACATATGTAAATACTGTGTGGGAAATTATAAATTAAGCCAAGAATGTAAAATCTGTGAAGTAGGAAGAAAATGTTCAAAGAGGAAAGGGAACTGGGCAGGGCGGGCAGGTCAAAGGAAAGAAGGAAAAGGAAAAATTGAAATAAGGAAAAAATGGAAATGAAGTTTATATTAGGGACAGGGATGAAAGGAGGGCAGAGAAATGGGAAAACAGAAGAATTAAGATATATAACGTGCACAGGGACAAATTCTCAATGAGAACGTGATAATCAGTTTCACAAAAAAATGTACCAATAAAGTCAAATTTACAAAAAAGAAATGGGCTTGAAGTTTGCTTGGGCTTTAAACTCTGCAGTGGCTCCATGACAGCATTATGTACCTGGGCACTCCATGTGCAGGAGCGCAGAGCCAGGCGCAGGCTCTCAGCCCAGTCCTGGCTCTGTGAGCGCACTCCGAATGCAGTCCAGCTTAAAGCCCTCGGCTCACAGGCTCTGCTATCGCATCTGCACAAGGTGCTTCCACCTACCTGGGCAACCTCACAGTGCTGCTGTGGGGTTTCTGGCAAAGTTATAAGCAGTATGCTGATGTGAAATAGAATTTCTTGCAGGATTTGCACACATTCTGAAGTTGCAGGGAAGGTCTGCTCTTACGTACCTGGTGACAGGCATGTCTGAATAAGTGATCTACTAAAAGCCAGATCTCCTTGGGGACCTGAAGGGGTCTCTCACTGGCACCTTCATCCAAAGGAACCATCTGTAGGAGGGAATTTTCCTAAGTAGATGAAAATGAACGATAATAAATGGGGTCTCAGAACAAACAATCTGCAAGTGATGCTCATGTAGGTACATTGTGATCTTCATTCTTAAGATTTTTCATTTTTTATCACTGGAGACACGCCTGGTCTAAAGGCACTCCATACGGATTCTCACAGGGAAAAGATACAGTGTTGAGAGACCATGTGAACACTCAGGTTTCAATTTACTTTTAAATCACTCTTCTTCCAGATCTTAACCACAAGTGCTAGTATTTTTATTACTTTAATTGAGCTTCTTTGGTTTTCAGGAATTAAAGACAACTTTCCACATGAGGTCCACATATGCCAAGCTTGATAGAAAGTATAATCCTAATGCACTAAAACTCATAGACCTCAAGATCCAAAAACAGTAAATTGAATACAGCATCTAAAGAGAAACAAATCCTGGGCTGGAGATTTAGCTCAGTGGTTCTGCCACCTGCCTAGGAAGTGCAAGGTCCCTGGTTCGATCCTGGCAACCACATACAATGATATGATATTGTGCGTGGTAATTCACGCCCACCAGCAATCTGTACTATACCCCACAATGCTGGGCATGGTGGCTCATGCCTGTAATCCCAGCACTCGGGAGGTAGAGGCAGGAGGATTGCTGAGTTCGAGGCTTGCCTGGGCTACATAGTGAGCTCAGGGCCAGCCTGAACTACAAAGTGAGACCCTGTCTCAAAAAAAAAAAAAGAGAGAGAGGAGAGAAAGAGAGAGAGAGAGAGAGAAATCCCATGAAAAGTCTAAGATCTAAGGTCTAAATCCAGAAGTTGTTCATAAATCTTTCTAGGTGTTTTTATTCTTTCACCTATCTTTCTATTATCTGTTAGATTCTTCTGGAAAAAAAAAACAAAGTTACATAAGTCAGATCAATAGTTGAACTTAAACTTGAAAATGGTTCGGGAATAAACTGCTGTCCTTCAACACGAAAACAAACAGACAGACTCTCAGTTACCTTACATTTATGTAGTTAATTCTAAATCATATAAAAAAAGGAATCTAAAAGAGGTCAAAAGGCACTTGAAGGCAGCCTTCAAAAAATTCCTAGTGGAGAAGACCAGGACTAAGTTTTACATCTTCCTCCCTTCCCTACATCCAGATCATATACTACATATGTTCAACTTTAAGAAACTCTTGCACAATGTTGTGGAACCTGTAAATTCCTTCCACAACCCCAAGCCATGTAGCTTCCAGGGAGAGAAAATAAACATTTCACTATTTTCACAGAAATCACCTATGTACAAAAGTGCCAATGTCTCTTCTTAACATTGCTTTATTTTATAAGCATTGATGACCTTTTAGGCCACTGTGCCTTTCTAAGGTTGTAAGGAAGGCAAGTGAGCATGACGGCTGGTCACTATTACATAGACTGACATTTGCTTTGCTTCCTTCCTTTCTTTCCCTGGGAGTCTGTCACTTGAAATTCCTGTTCCTTATGGTTGTCAGAACGTCTGTCAATGGTTCACCCACTGATTGCTTTCTGATTCCAAATATTAAATGCAGATGTCCACACAGCATCTGAGCCAAAAAACTGTCCATCTTGTACTCTGCTAACCTTCTGGAGCAAATGAAACACATGTACAGATTCTTTAGCAGATATTTCCATGCTTAAAATATATATAAATTATTCAGCACAGATTTGTGTACTTTTAAAAAAATCTGACAACCCACTTGGAACTTGTCCTGTATCAAGGCACTAAGGCAACACAAGGCAATGTTTAGAATGAATAGACCAACACGCACTGTTCTTAATATGGGTTGGAGAGCAGAGTTGTCTCAAACCTTAGTGGTTTATAAAGGTTAATAACATGTCAGTAAGTTATAAACACCACCCACCACTCATTTTCAAATTCATGGGTGATAATACTGAATGTCATACTTCTGTCTCTAAAATCTAGAGAAAGATATGGGAGAGAGAACAAAATAATACTTTTTAAATCCTACAAATTATTCAGAGCTCTGATTTTCAAAGGGAAATTGAAGCACTTTGCCTTCTTTCAACTCAGTGCTTGTTAAGCCAATGCTTTAAAACCTCCATGCTACTAACTAAAGCACAACACAGTATATCATCAACGCCATCAAAATGCCTTTAACTCTCTCCACCAGTAGGGAGGTCCTGCTGCTGTATCAAAGTGTTAAGAGAACATTCACCAATCTCAGTCTCCTACTTGACAGGCTCCGTGGAGCTGGGCACATTCTAGTTGAAGATGGTCAGGCTGTGAGGCATTGCAGAAAGGGCAGTTGGAAAACCTGGGCTCTAGTGTCCTCTACCTCATTCTCCCACTGTCAGGGCTAATGATGTTCAGCATTTCCTACCTCTCTCGGTCCTGGTTGTTTCGTCTGTGAGGATGCAGGAAAACACCTTAACTGAACATTTTTAGTAATTAATCACTATTATTAATAGTACTAGATCACTCTTTTTTTTTTGACACAGGGTCTCACTTTGTAGTTCAGGCTGGCCCTGAGCTCACTATGTAGCCCAGGCAAGCCCTGAACTCACAGCAATCCTCCTGCTTCTGTCTCTTGAGTGTTGGGATTACAGGCATGAGCCACCACGCCCAGCATTTGGATCACTCTTAATGCAACAGAAATGTGCTGCTTTTGGTTTCACTGGTACTAGAAACAGGCCAGCTAAGTGGCATCCTCCTCCAGCTTGTAAGCTTTCAGATGTATAGAGACCCCTGGGCTGAGCCTGTAGCTCAGTGGTATAGCACTTGCCCAGCATGGGTTCCATCCCTAGCAAGGAAACAAATGAACACCCATTCTCCCAAACAAGAACAAACAAAATGATAATAAAAGAAAGCATTATAATTACTTCTTAGCTCAAAATCACAGTTCTGATCAGAGGTATAGCCCAGTGGTACCACATTTACCCTGTGTTCAATGCCCAACACCACAAAAGCAAAATCCCCCACAAGTCTGCAACCCTGAATTGTACCGCTTTTACGCACTCAGTCTCAATACCTTGTCTGGTACAGTAAATTGGCTTTGAGCACCCTTAAAGACTGGGGGCAGGACTTCAGGGGAGGTCTCTGACATGGGCGTGCCTGGGGACAAATTCCAGGGACCACAGTGTTAAGGAAGCACAAGGAAACTCTCATAACCACCAAGGGATTGCATTACCTTTTCTAGGAAGCTGTCTTCTTCCTGAGAGCAGAGCAGGGAACAAGTGATTGATAGATAGAAAATGATTAGAATTAGTTTGCAGAATTAGAAACAGATCAGCATTAGAACTCACAAGGTTACAAGATACATATGCTTTTAAGAGCTTTGACTTCTTAAATATGACTGCTGAACACTGAACACATTCTCCATACACAAAGCTCTCTATTGTTCACTTTACAAGAGTATTATCCAAGACATGCACATCTGCGTGCTCGACTTCTGTGCACCCTGCCAGCTGACCTGCTAAACGCCCACTGGCATCTCTTCCTGTGGCTCTTCTGCACTGTGCAGCTCCTTAGCTAACCCAATGTTGTCTCAATGGGAGAATCTGGTTGTGGTCCTCACAGTGGCCATTCAGAAGAAGATAAGCTGCTCTCCTTTCCACTGTCACTCCTGTCATCCCACCCAGCCTGCCAAGCATTGTCCCAGACTCCTTTTCCATCTGCCCATAATCACTCTCCTCTCTCAGGGGACCACAGAGGTCCTAGATTTGAAGGTCCCTCTGAAATTAATGAATTTTCTTAATTGTGAATCAGAATCAGAAGACTCATCATTACTTTTATTTTCCTAGTAGGTATGAGATAAAAAAGAGTAACATGGGAAAGGGAAAAGTAACTTATAATCTTTTCTGTCTTTTATGCTATTATTACAGTCTAGTAATAACAACAGGAACAAAATTGCTATTACTACTTAAGGGCATCTACCATATACCAAGAGCTACCCAAACTTCTTATTTACAATGTACAATGGCATTTAATCTGCACACAAGTACAAAGTAGGTATCCTTTTCATTTTACAGATAGAGAAACTGAGGCTCTGAGAGGTTAAATTACTTGTCCAAGGTCCTTTTTAGGTGATAAGAGGCAGAATCAAGATTTGAACCTAGGTCTGGCTAATTTGAATTATTCTTGCCACGCCGCCTGGGGACAACGTAATTGCTTCCTGGACAGAGTGGCAGGGGAAAGCTGTGACAATGTACTCTCCATAGGGGGCTGAAGACAGTGACAACCTTACCTACAAGGCAGCAGAGCTAACAGAAAGAGGACCGGCACCACGTTAGGCAGTCCTAGGTACAAACCTTCCTGCTGCATCTTGTTAACTCTGTAGACCTCAGGCCCATTACCACACTTCCCCCTACCTCAGTTTCTTCATCTCTAAAACAGGGATGACAATATACACCTTCCACACAGAATGAAACAGTCTAAAACCAATAGATGTTGGCTTATGCCTGCTCAGCAACTCCCTGCTAGGCCCTGCCTGTTCCTGGTATGGGCTGCTAAACACTCAAGTATAAATCACAAGTCTTGGGTCTGGTAGGTCAAAGAAATCACATTGTCACTGCCCGAGATGCGCAAGGGACAGAAGTAGGGACAACTATTTCCTGACGTTCCAAGTACTAATGCTGAAGGTGCTTCCCCAAAAATGTTGTTATATGTAGCTATTAGCTTTTCTAATATTGTTAGATACATTATAAATTAAGCATGCTTTTGTGGGCTTACTTAGGTTCTTAAACACCATATGAAATAAAGGGATCAGGGCAATAATTCTTTATAAGGTACAAATTATAATGTTGTAATGATAATACTTTTAAAACTAAGACTAATTCTGAGTCTCATATATCTAATTTAATACAATTTTGGACTATAAGCCTTTATAAAACTTAGGAGTATTTGTTAACAATAGAGAGTTCCCCTATCTGACAGACTTTAATCTTTTTCTCCCATGAAAATATGACACACAATATGAGTACATGTAGGCAGAATAAGGCCCTGAAAGAAGTTTTCAAGTGACCATCTACCAGTGCAAAGCGCTGTGCTACTACCTTTGGGGAGAGGCTAATATGAAATGAGCGTACTCAGAAAAAAATGTGCTTGGTCCTTCCTTCTGGTTTGCAATGGATCTGGGGTACAGAGTGCATTGTTATAACTCACACATACAATGGTTATTAGCCCTAAAAGAGTCACAGGATTTTTTTTCCCCACAGTGCTGGGGACAGAACCCAGGGCCTTGTGCATGCTACAGGCAAACACTTTACCACTGACACACCCTGCACCCCAGTTCACAGGACTTTGTTTAAAAAAAAACTATGAAAGAATATATTAATCATAGGTTACCAGTATATAAACACATTGCATTTTGATTCTTTTTACTTTCCTTATGCCTTCTCTCCCCCATCCCCAGACTCTCTTCCCATTTCCACAAGTCTATCTTCCAGTTTCCTATCATCTTTCTTTTATTTTGCTTTTTAAATTATTGATAGTTTGGGTTTGTCATGTAAGAGAAGCCATGTGATATTTAACCTTCTACCTCTGATTTGTTTTACAGGATTTGAAAGGACAGAGATGGAGAAGGTGGAAGAGGCAGGTGAGGCACAGTGGTGCAGCTGCAGGAACCGTTGGCGAGCAGGGTAAGTTTGTGGGCAAATAACTAAGAATGGTGAGAAAAACAGTAGAAAAATCAATGTGACCCCGAGAAACAGGTTAAGGAACTTGGATTGTGTTCTACTGGTGTGGGAAGCTGCTAACTTAAGCAAGGAAGTGACAGACCTGAAGCAGCACTACAGACAGGCCAATCTGACAACTCTGAGCACAAAAAGTTATACTCAAATGGACGCACCTTCAGGACATACTCCTAAGTGAAATAAACAGGTCACAGATGTATAAATATCGTATCTGTTCTCTGGTATGAGAAACTGAAGATGTTAATGAGTTCTAGAATGTATAATGGATATTGTGAAATAGAAAATATTCAAAGGGAAATGTGGTGGAGGGGTGAGTAATGAGGGGTAAAGAAAAAATGTGATGGTAATAAAAAAGGGAAACAAAGCTTATGTATTTAGGAGGGGGAGGTTTTGAGGTGGGTAGGGGAATGGGAAAAATGAGAATTAAATTATCATATACTTGTACAAATTTTCAATGTTGAGTGTGATCATGTGTATATACAATGTACCAATAAAAAGTTAAAAAAGTTAAAAGGAAGAGAGAAACACAGGTAAAGGGAAACATTAAAGGCTAACGAGGCAGATTAAACAACAGATAGTAAATACCTTAAAACTAATAATGGGAATTTTAAAAAAAATGAATGGCGATGGGGGGGGGGTCTAGCTTCAGTCTTTGGCATATAGAAAGCTAGTTTCCCCAGCAGCATTTACTAGAGGCTAGTTTTCTTTCAGGGAAGATGTTTGGTTCTTTTGTTGAAGATAAAGTAGCCGAGTGTGCTTGGCACTGTTTCTGCATCTTTTGTTCTGTTCCACTGACCCTTAAGTCTGTTTTCTTGCCAGTACCATGATGCTTTTATCACTGTAGCTTTATGTATAACTTTAAATCAGGGACTTTAACAGCCCCTACTCTAATGCATAGGAATTATTACAAAGAATCAATAACTAGGATCATAGCATATTTAAAAGCTTTTGTGGGCCGGAGGGTTAGTTCAGTGGTTCCGGCGCCTGCCTCGCAAGCACAAGGTCCTGAATTTGATCCCCGGTAACCACATACAATGCTGGGTGTGGAGACACGCCCACCAACAATCAACACCACATACCACAATGCTGGACGTGGTGGCTCACACCTGTAATCCCAGCACTCGGGAGGCAGAGACAGGAGGATGGCTGAGTTCGCGGCGGCTTGCCTGGGCACCATAGTGAGCTCAGGGCCAGCCTGAACTACAAAGCGAGACCCTATCTCAAAAGCAAAAAAAAAAAAAAAAAAAAAAAAAAAAAAAAAAAAAAAAAAAAAAAAAAAAAAAGCTTTTGTGCAGCAAAAGGAACCATCAACAGAGTGAAGAGACAACTCACAGAATGAGAAAAAACTTTTACCAAGTGCATCTCAGATAAAAGACTAACATCTAAAATATACAGAACTCAAAATTAGACCCCCCCAAAGTGAAAGAGCCACTTCAATAATGGGCATCTGAAATGAATAGACACTCCTCACATGAAGAAGTAAAACTGCAAATAAATATATGAAAAAAAGTTCAACATCACTGGTTATTCAAGAAATGCAAATTAAAACAACACTGAGATTTCATCTCATTCCACAAAGAATGGCTGCTTTCAAAAAGTCAATCAATAACAAATGCTGGTGGGTTGTGGGGAAAAAGGAAGCCTTTTCCACTCTTGGTGGGAGTGTAGACTGGTGTGACCACTGTGGATATCAATGTGGAGATTTCTCAAAAAACTAAAATTAGAGGTTGCATTTGACCCAGCAACTATTCCTCTTTTGGATAACTATGCCTTAAAGAGTAAAGCATCATACCACAGTGATACATGCATACCCATGTTTACAGGAGCACAATTTATAATAATTAAATCTTGGAAAGAGCCCATGTGCCCATCAACAGAAGAAAGGATAAAGAGAAGGTGGTATTTATACACAATGGAGTACTACCCTGCCATACAGAAAAATAAACTTGAGACATTTTTAAGTAAATGGATACATCTTAAGACCATTTTTTTTTGAGATAGGGTCTTACTTTATAGTGTAAGCTGATCTGGAACTCACTATGTATCTTAGGTTGGCCTCGAACTCATGGTGATCCCCTTGCCTCAGCCTCCTGAAAGCTGGGATTATAGGCATGCGCCACCATTCCTAGTCTCAAGACAATAATCTTAAGTGAAACAAATCAAACTCACAAGTTTAAGTGGCATACTGTTTCTCTTGTCTAAGATACCCAATTGGTCAAGAAGGAGCAAAACGGAGCATAGATTTTGAGAAGTAGGAAGAACTTGTTCAAGTGGGAAGGGCAACAAAAGAGGGGATAAGGGCAAGGAAAGAAAAGAAAAAGGGATTTAAAAAAGAATGGTAGGGAAGAATGGAAACAGCTTTATAAACAGGAAAGAGAAGAAGAGTTGAAGGGAAGGGAGGGGAATGGGAAAAAAGAATTAAGATATATTACATACACGTACAAATTACCCACGATGAATGTGATCATTATGTATAGCAAACATGCAGTAGTAAAAAACTAATGGATAGGCTGAGGATGTAGAACACTTGCCTAGCATGTACAAGGCCCTAGGATCCATCCCCAGTGCTTAAAAAAAAAAAGGATAAAATAGAAAACTTGAAAAGAGACTAACTAGGACTTTGGTTAAAAATTATATTTAATTATAAATAGAACTGTAAAATATATTTAATAAAATGCTAATCTCAGAATTTCAAAAACAGAAACACCACTTAACCTCCACTAATAAACAGCCTCCTACTAAGGTGATCCTAAGATTACTACCAATTACTTAGTTCATTGGAGTTTAAGGGTAGACATGGCCCCCTTTGCAAAATGCTGTGTGTCAATTTTCATTTAATGAGGAAACATTTAAATAGTTTAGGATTTCCTCAGGGGACAACACTGGTATGGAGCAACTGCAATTCAAATTGCTCTTTACGCTCAGAAGGCTGTCCCCACTACTTCATGTAGCCAAAATAATATAGAAGAGTTATTTAGAAAAGCATAAAATTAGATGGAGATTTAAGTTCTCAAAAGATTTAGTTCATATGAAACACAGAGACAGAAACAAACCATACACCTAACAGGATTAAGAAAAGAGTGGTTAGATTGGTAAGACAAAGTAAACATATAATGAAAAGATCACTGGGGACAAATTAATCACCAAGTTGTTATTTTTGTTATTTTGAATTTTTGATACACTAATAGACATGATTCCAAGGAAATATAATTTATCTGCATTCATCAAATTTTTCAACTCGGCATCTACAACTAACCCTTCATCAAATATGGCAGTTATAGCTGTTCTTCTTTCCATGAGATTGTTCTATAAGCAACAGTGGAACATTTCTCTCAACTTGTCAATTTATGACATTATGCTAGTCCTCAAAGCCTTTCGAAGGTTTTAGATGCCCCCTAGCTCCAGCAGAAACTCATCTGCAGACTTAAGAGACTTTGTATCATCTGTCCTTACCTTAACAAACTAGTTTCATTTGCTCTTTCCAAGGAGATCTTACAATTTTCCATACATGGTCTTTTCATTTTCATATTTTATCCTTTATATTCAAGAGGTCCCTTGTGCATGGAAGACCCTACTCGCCCAATAGATGAACACTCTGCATGTTTCTTAAGTATCTGGATTTAAATTAAACTACTTTTATGATTAATACCAAATCACTTTCCCAATCTGTTTTATTCACATGTACAGAACTTTTTCTAGGTCATGCTGCATGTTACATGCACGGATATGAAAACCAAAATAGGCTGTTTTTGCCATTTTTTTAAAACAGAGAGCAGCCAGTCAATAAATAAGCTGTAACAGCATGTAAGAGCCTGAGTAAGCAGCACGGTAAAGGAATTTATTGTTAACACAAATTATAAGCTCCACAGTATTCATTTCAAATGTTTTTCTAAAATACTTACCAAATAAGTGGACATGAGACAGTAAAGATGGTTAATGTTCAGATGGCCTCTAACCAACTCTCCAGGAGCCACAATGTTAGGGTTTAGTCATATTTTACATGCACATTTGGGAACCTGTGAAACCTCCATATACTTTATATACAATATTTGATAAGTATTTATAGTGATTTGCTACTGAATATACTAGTTAATAGAACATGAAAACTTACTGCAATTCTGGAAAGAATAAAGACCTTTGGAAGACGCAGATTGCGACTTGTTTTCTACTGGTGCTAATCCCAACTATTCCAAGAGTGGCAAAGTCACTGCTCATGAGATGAGTAGGAAAAATTTTCTGAAATAGTATATGGAGAGATAGTATACACACTGAATTTACTTCTAGCTTCCCCACAATGTTAGAGTACATAATTTAATAGAGGTCAGGTACCACTGCTAATGTGTCATCTTATGGAACTTCAAATATCTTCTTGGGTCTTGGAAAAAACATGGAACAAATATTAGACTTAAATAAATACTTTGGGCTGGACATGGCAGCACAAGCCTGCACTCCCTGGTACTTGGGAAGCTGAGACAGGAGGCTCCTAAGTTTGAGGCCAGCCTGGGCAACTTAGATTGTCTCAAAAATTACAACTAAATAAATGCCGGACGTGGTGGCTCACGCCTGTAATCCCAGTACTCGGGAGGCAGAGACAGGAGGATTGCTGAGTTCGCGGCAGCTTGCCTGGGCACCATAATGAGCTCAGGGCCAGCCTGAACTACAAAGCGAGACCCTGTCTCAAAAAA
>PVIC010032619.1:0-20564 GCA_004025085.1 Thryonomys swinderianus | reverse complement strand
ATCCAGTATTTGCATATCTGTGGTCTATTTATTTCACTTATTAGTGTGTCGTCCAGGTGTATCCATTTGCACATAAATGAATTAATCTTGTCATTCTTTATGGCAGAGTAATACTCCATTTAAAATACACACACACATACACACACACACACACACACACATCTTCTTTATCCAGTCTCCAGTTGATGGGCATTTGGGTTGTTTCCAAGACTGAGCTATCACGAACTGAGCTGCTATGAACAAGGGTGTACATCTGTCTTTCCAATGTGAGTTTTAAAATTCTTTTGGGTATATTCCTAGCAGGGGGATAGCAGGGTCAAATGGGACCCCTAGCCCTAGTTTTCTGAGGAATCTCCATACAGATCTCCACAATGGTTGCACAAGTCTGCAATCCCACCAACAGTGGAGAAGGGTTCCTTTCTCCTCACAGCCTCGCCAGCATTTATTGTTGGTTAATTTTGTAGTAGCAGCCATTCTTTGTGGAGTGAGATGAAATCTCAGTGTTGTTATCATTTGCATCTCTCGAATGACCAGTGATGTTGAACATTTCTTCATATGCTTCTTGGCTGCTTTGATTTCTGCCTCTGAGAAGTGTCTGTGCATTTCAGATGCCCATTTATTAATTGGGTCTTTAAACTTGGAGAGGCTGATCTGTTTAAATTCTTTATATATTGTAGATAATAGCCCTTTGTCTGATAAACAGCTAGTAAAGATTTTTCCCATGTTGTTTGTTGTCTTTCATCAGTGCCTGTGACTTCTTTTGCTGTGCAGAAGCTTTTCATTAGGATGAGATCCCATTTGTTGATTCTTTCTGCTAGTTCTTGTGCTATAGAGGTTTTATTCATAAAGTCCCTGCCTAAGCCAATGTCTCCAAAAGTTTTACCTAACCTGTTTTCCAGTAGGCTTATTGTTTCTCCTATACATTTAATTAATGATAAAAACTAAAGGTACCTAGGTAGCATGGCAAATTGAGCATTGAAATATGTTGAAAATTAAATTAATGCTACCCAAAAGGAATGTGTAAGGAATAAATAAACTTAGGCTTTGTCAGGCAAGAAAGAAGAAAATTTATAAATTTTCTTGAAATTTTATCTTACTAATTCATATTTAAAAGGACAACTATATTTCAATAGTTACTGGAAGGGGTCTATCTCTAATATTCAAATGTATATAAACTAAACTGAATTATCTCTTTTCTTTTCATTTCTTTCTTTTCTTTATTTGAGACAGGGTCTTGCTTTGTATTTCAGGCTGGCCCTGGGCTCACTATGTATTCCACGCAAGCCCGGAACTCAGCAATCCTCCTGCCTCTGCCTCCAAAGTGCTTCGATTACAGGCATGTGTCACCACGCCTGACATTGTGGCATGTGGTGCTGACCTCTAGTGGGTGTGAGTCACCATGCCTGGTATTGTTGTGTGGGGTTACTGGGGATCAAACCAGGGATCTTGTGTTTTCCAGGCAGGCCCTGGAACCACTGAGTTAAATCTCCAGCCCTGTCTTTTTTTTTTTCTTTTTCTTTTTAAGAGAACAGCCATCAAATAGATAACCGTGTTAGAATCATTTAATGGAACATACATTCTCATACTTTACTGGCAAGAGTATAAATATCTACAATGTGAGGAAAACAATTCAGAATTACTTATCATTTAAAAAATTATATTATCATTGATATAGCTTTTGTAGTAGTAGAAAAACTAGAGAGTGATCATATATGTGCAAGAAACTTACTACAGAATTGTTTAGGATTATAGAAAACAAACAAGAAAGAGCTGAAGAGAAAAAGAAGAAGAGAGGGGGAAGGTGGAAGGGACAGAAACAGAAAGAGGAAAAGAGAACAAAGTAAATCCAATTAATGTCCTCATTGGCAGAGTTCAAGTTAAAACCGAATAAAGTATCTGAAATCTCACATCTTATTTCACCAGTCCCCATGATTTGCCATCTTCCATGAACATGCTTCCTATGAACATGCTTATTGTACTATAAAAATGTTTTCATTCATAAATTCAAAGATTACAATGATATCTTGTACACTGCTTTAGAAGATATAGTAGTAGCTCCTGACCGTGCTTTGCCTGAAAACTCACGTGTGGCAAGCTTAGTTTTCAGTGCAGCAATACTCAGATGTGCTGCTTCTAGATTCTGATTGACTCATTATGACACAGATCCTATGACTGAATCAATCCACTGATGGATTCTTAGTTTGATGGGATTAGTTGATGGAAAAGTAGGAGGCAGGGCTTAGTTAGTGAGAATGGGTCATGTATTTGTGACTACGGAGACAGTATGTTTCCCTGAGCACCTTCCTCCAAGGCTCTTTTCACTGTGCCTCTTGTTTAACATGAATTGAGCCAGTATGTTCTATTATGACCCACTGAACCACAAGAAGCTCTGCCTCACAAGATGCCCAGGAAAAAGGAAGCCAAGTGACCATGGACTGAAAGCTTAGAGATCATGAGTCCAAATAAACTATTCCTCATTTATATTGTGCTCTCTAGTACTTTGTCACAACAATGAGAAGCTGAACTTCATGGATCTAATCTCTTTAAAAATATATGTAATTTTAATGCAGTCATTACAGAAATACAAACAGAAGCTTTGCATATATGAAAACAACTTAGCTATTCTGAGAAAAACCCAAATTATAAAATTGTTGTTTGCCGGGCATGGGGGCTCATGCCTGTGATCCCAGCACTCGGGAGACAGAGACAGGAGGATTGCTGAGTTCGAGGCTTGCCTGGGCTACATAGTGAGCTCAGGGCCAGCCTGAACTACAAAGCGAGACCCTGTCTCAAAAAAAAAAATTGTTGTTTGCTAACATGAAATGTCTTAGACACTTTTCAACAAGTTTACATGTCAAATACACTGCAGAGGCATCTATATGAATACACTATTGTGTTTTTATCCCAAATCTATGTTTATAGCAATCTATGAAATACTTTGTCATTGACATATAGTAAAAATTTATACTTTTTACTAAAACAAAAGTTCCATGAAACACTGAGTCTCTTACTATGTACTTGTATAATATACTCTTCTATTTCGTTCAAATCATCAGGTCCCTCTAAATTGATTCTATGACCCATCATCATAACTCAGAGTTTGAAGAACATTGCCTAAAACTCCATCTGCCTGTTCCATGTGATGGTAACATGTTTATAAATAGGAGTAATGTTGACATTAATTTGACAGTATAAAAATCAAGCTTAAAAATCATGCACTATATCCCCCAGAAAAAGCTGAAAGACTAATAGGACTATATCTAAAGATCAATGTTTGGTTTTGCTCATAATAGTTAAGATATCCAAAGTCCTTCTTGATTTCTTGCCCCTTGAACACACAGTATTCACTGCCAGCTTCCTTACCTAACCCTTCTCAGAGCTTAGAATCCATCTTCAGTGAAACACTTCAGCAGTATGACTTATATTTAGAAATGTAGTTACTGTATTTTGAAAATTACACAAAAGCAAAAAATAATAAAAGCCTCCAAAAAAAAAAAAAGGAATTCAACATTCTTGCTTACTTTCTTGCCATCTCACTGGCTTTTTGAATATATCAAGTAAAAAATAAAAATGCTCCTCCTCTCTATTCTCTGCAATTACAGCTTGCATGAATAATCACCATTAACTGTTTCATGCATAAATTTGAAGCTTTTACTATTTGAAAATATATTATGCTTGAATATATGCTGTCTCAAAGGACACAATTTCATATATATGAGCACATTCTTTTAAAGGAAAATTTCCACCTATATAGCTCCAATTTGACTTTTTCACAGCAAAACTGAAAATATACTTTTGAGTTCAGTCTGTATAAAGATGCCCTTGGTTCTTGAATGACTATCACACTATTGCTCTGAAAGAATGTCACATACATTACATGGCTGTTTATGCTGAGAGGTATTTAAATTGCCCACTGCTTCAATATTACCACAATGCTGAAATGATAATCTGTTTTTTCTTTTGTTTTCTTTTGTTTTGTTTTGAGACAGGGTCTCGCTTTGTAGTTCAGGATAGCCCTGACCTTACTATGTAGACCAGGCAAGCCTTGAGCTCTGTAATCCTCCTGCCTCTGCCTCCCGAGTGCTGGGATTACAGGCTTGAACCTCTAAACCCAGCATTTGTGCTATGTGGTACAGACTGCTGCTGGGCGTGAGCTACCACACACAGTATTGTTCTATGTGGTTGCTGGGGATCGAACCAAGAACCTTGTGCTTGCTAAGCAGGCAGCTGAACCACTGAGCTAAATCTCTGGCCCTACAATGATATTCTTATCCATGCATATTTTAAATCCAATTTACTATTTTGGTACATTCCAAAGACTGAGAATTGGCATTCTAATTTTTAATTGACCTTCAAGTTGAAATATGTTGGCTAGTCTGTATTTTCATGATATTTCACTGATATTTCATCTGAGAGTATCCACTTCCCAAGCCCCTACCAACACTGCTGGTTACCAACATATAAAGCTTTGCATAGATTCTATGGGCAAATATCCAAGTTTCATAATTTCTAAAATTTAAGTTAAATTTACTTTAATACATCAAATATATCGTATGGCATATCATATGATGTTTAGACACATGCATGTAGGTAGTGCTTAAATTAAGGTAAACATGTATGTCATTATTATTTATTTCTGGTCACATTCAAAATCTTCATATTTTTCTGAAATATAAAGCATAATATTGTTATCTATAGGTACCCTAACCCGCAGTAACCTAGTAGAGCTTCTTACTCCAACATGACTCTTAGTATCCATTGACCAACCTTCCTGCCTCTCCTAGATGTGCCAAGAATGTCTGATATCTTAACCGGACTGCTGGTGCAAAATAGATACTTCAGAAAGGAAACAAAAATTTAAAATACTAATTAGTTAGAAATGAACAAAAATGGGAATATGCGTCTCCGCAGGCTGCATCCACATGGCGTGCTCTCGCCCAGCCCGCTGCGAAGGGAGGTCAGTAGGAGGAGCGCGCGGCTCTCAGTCTCTGCCAGGGTTTAAGAAATGGGCCAGCGGGCGGGCGTGGTGGCTCATGCTTGTAATCCCAGTGTCCAGGAGGTGGAGGCCGGAGGGTTGCTGAGTTCTAGGCTTGCCTGGGCTACATAGTGAGCTCAGGGCCAGCCTGAACTACACAGAGACCCTATGTCATGAAAAAAAAAAAGAGAGAGAGAGAGAGAGAAAGAAAGAAATGGGTCACAAAAAGAGAAAGTGAGTGGAAAGGGCTGCATAGGTGTACATAAGAAACTTCTTCCCAGGACTTCAAAGAAAAGTAAAAGCAGCTAAGAAGCACATGAAGAAATGCTCAACCTCACCATTCGTTCAAAAGATGCAGATGAAAACAACTCTGAGATTTCATCTCATTGCATGAAAAATGGCTGCTATTTCAAAATTAGTCAGCAACAAATGCTGATGAGGCTGTGGGAGATAGGAAGCCTTCTCCACTGTTGGTGGGAATATAGAGTAGTGCAACCCCTATGAACGTCAGTGTGGAAATTCCACCAAAAACTAGGATTAGAGGTCCCATTTGACCCTGCTATTCTCCTGCTAGGGATACACACAAAAGAATTAGATTCATAACACAGTGACATATATGCACCCGTGTTTCTAGCAGTTAAACTTGAGAAAGGTAAATCTTGGAAATCACCTAAATGTCCATTAATTCTACACTGGATAAAGAAGATGTTTTTTTTTTAATAAAGTGGAGTATTAGTCTGCCATAATGAATGATAAGTTTTAGTCACTCATACTCAAATGCAAGTACCTTGAGAACATAGTCATAAGTGAAATAAATAGGTCACAGATGTATACATACCTTATCTTATTGCTTCTTGGCCTTTTGGCTAAGATCAAGTGTAATACCCTATCTTTTCTCTGGTATGAGAAACTGAAAATGTAAATAAGTCCTAGCATGTATGATAGTCACTATAAAATAGAAAATATCCTAAGGGAAATGCAGGGTGGGGGTAAATAATGAGAAAGAAAAAATTGTGACAGTTAAAAAAAGGAGGAAACAAACTCATGTATATGGGGTGGGAGGTTGCAGGGTGCATAGGGGAATGTGAAAAATGAGAATTAAGTCATACCATATACTGGTACAAATTCTCGATGCTGAGTGTGATCGAGGTGTATATATAAAATGTACCTATATCACAATTTAAAAAAACTTACAGGTGAACAAAATCCTGTCAAAACAAATAAACCAAAAACCTATACTTGGGTAAAATTGTAAAGGGATTTACAATTTTACTCTACATTCATAGGTCATGGTAAGAATTATAATCATGTGAGTTATTACAATGTATTTTTCTAAAGACCCATGTGGCCAATACATGTATGTTTGTTAACTATTAACATGAAAGCAACCACTGGAAAAGGGCACTTTATTATTGTCTTCTACTGGTCTCTACTTATATCTTCTCCAAACTAAGGGGGAGATTTCAACTTTGCTCAGGGAACATGTGTAGCAGACTCCTGCATTTCTGCATTATGCAGGAAGTAACTCATTTATTCAGGAAAATGACTCTGTGCAGAAATCATTATCATTCCTCACCCTGACAGGAAGATGATGTTGAAGGAGGCTGCATGACTGATGGAAGTTACATGTATAATACAAACTTCTTTCCAGAACATACTATGGGTTTGGCCAACGTATACTGAATCAAGGGTGGTGTAAGTTTCAGCTTGATTATTCATTCAGTTGCAACAATTGAAATTGGGGTCGGGTGACTGACAAGCATTGAATAATAAGAAAGAATTTGCAATTATTACCCATTTCAGAGTAACCCACGATAAAATCTGTTTAAAAAGTTCTCACCACAGATGGTTTTGTAGAAGTATGGAAAGAAATTATAAGACATAATCATCTGAAGTGAAGCACTACAGTTGGTACAAATAAATATGGAAATAGTATCAGCGGTATTAAAATCATTAAGTTTAACCATGTACTTATTCAAATGCATTTCTTGCATGCCTGAATGCCACCAAATTCTATTGTAGAGAGGATGCGAGAGAACGCAGGGTTGGCTCCCTTTCTAAGAGGAAGCCACAGTACCGGAAGGCGCATGACACCTGCATTCAGCCAAAAGGTCTTTGTATCATCAGACATAAGAAAGTTCATAGTGGAAAGAACCCTGGAGACGCCCTGCCCTATCACACGACAGATGCGAGGCTCTTTCCTTGACTATTCCCTCTCTGGAGTTGAGCGTTCTCATCTGTAAAACAGAAAGAGTGGTCCGTAGGACTGCTACGATTTCCAATGTTAAATGCAAGAACTTTATGCATTATTTAAGAATGACCGATTCTTGCTGGATCAGGAAAAACACTGAAAAGGAGGAATTGCTTTTGAACCCCTTCATGAATCATTTAAAAACCACCAGATAAACAATGGGAAAGAAAATCAGATTTCAGAAATACTTCGTTTACTATCAGAGAAATATTCTATTAAATTATATCATTGCTGTAGCCACAATACATGCTTTGATCCTCAGTACATATGACAACAAGAGGTTCAGAGATCTGAGGAGAGAAGTCTGAGACCAGATTTTAAATTGGCTCTCTGATGTACACCTTTTAATTTTCTATAAATCGCCTTTACTCTAATTAGAAAAAATGTCTGCATATCAGCACATGTGCTTTTTATTTAATAGCAAGCTCAGTTATGCGATTTCCCCATGTTTCACTACCTTTGCTTACATCTTATAAAATGGATATGTCTCATTTAGGAATTCCTATTTATGCTGAAATCATATGTTTATCAATCTTTATCTTGCACAAATTTTTGCACATATATCATGATTGCCAACACTGAAATATTCTCATGGAGATGAAAAAAAAAATCAATCAAGTTGGTGTCGAGCAAACAGCTAGCTAACTGAATCGTGCAATACCCGTCCAGATAGTAACAGCAATCAACCAGCACTGCCTGTGTGTTTGTACATGCAGCAGCATATGACAGAGTGTCCTTATATATTTTGATACTTTTTTGATATACAGATTATGAAACACCACTAATTTTATCTGTGGTTTAAATGAAAATCACTACTAATAGTGCCACCTTGTGTCTGAAATGTAAAATCAAGAGACGATGTTACTGGATGTCAGCTGCAGCTCAAAGGGAAGAGGCAAAATGATTTCCAGATCTCTCTTTCAAAATCACGAGTAGCGCCTAGCAAGATGGTGATTTGAAGCCACTCAGTACAGTGCATGGTGCCTCTGGGACAAAAACCCAGCATTCACATCTTTCGGTTTAATGTATTTTAATATATCACATTCTTTAGAGAACTCACTTTGGTGACAAAATCAGAGTAATTAGTTTTACTAAGGCGAATCATAGGCATAGTAACCAGTTTAAATTTAATTTACTGTCGCAGTTGGATTCAGTTTTGATAATTTAAGTACCATAAAATCTTATAGTTAATGACTATGTAAAACAATAAAGTAAGCTACTATTATTAAGGGATGTCAGGGCCAATTAGTTTAAAGATTATTTTTAATTGTTTTTTAAAATATATTGAGAAGTCATCCAAATATCTTCTCCCACATTATTTAAATTTGTTTCATTAAAGACATGACAGCACGTTAGTTTTCAGAAGTAACTTTTCTTCCTGGCTGTACTAGGGATGAAACCCAAGGCCTTGAACAGCCCAGGCAGGGAGACTCCCTACCTCTGATGTACATCTCAGACTCATAGAAATCAAAACTGATGGGAGACTGAAAGTAAACGGAGCAACAGAAGTTCAGCAATGGAGAACGAAAAAGTCTGATGGGTGTTTTAATCAAAATGCTGCTTAGGTTTATAAGATGCTAGGAAAACACCTTCTGAAATCTAAGGAATACACATCACGAAAATGTAACTGATCAGAAGTGAGAAATCTTGTATCTTCCAAGCTCAACAAACTCAAAAACATTATAAAGCCCCAAAGAACACTTTGTTTCTGTCAGGTTCTCAGTTAAGTAGGGAACTAGGCTACCAACTGCTGTAAAAGAAAAAAAAAGTTGATCCAAATTCCAATAAACCACACAATTTAAGTTAATGTCTCCTTTGTAAGCAGTAGCCTCTAGTTATCAGGTGAGAATCTTATGAGATTTAAAAGACTTGACTTTCTGAAAGTTGAAAACTTTCCTCTAGTGACTTCTAAAGCATCATTGTGGAACACTCACAATCGAATGTTTGAAGAAACCACAACTCACAGTATTTCAGGAGAAATATAAATATGATCTACAAATGTGACATATTCTAGGGTAAAGAATAAAAGACTATGTCAAGAACCAGAGATTAGTCTGATGCTATGTTAGCAGTGCTACCTAACTCCTGGCATTTATGAAATATTAAGAGAAGGATTTATCCACTGACCTGAAAGGGAAATGAGAAAGCTATGTACTGAGTGGAACTAAAATGTTGGTTCCAGCTTAGAGATTTTATATTAACATGCTTAAGAATTAGGGAGGCCTCAGGTAAATTTTTAATAATTTGAAAAGACTGTCATCTAGAAAATTAAAGTGGATAAAGAGAAAAAGAAGTGATCATCATTCCCTAACTCAGTGTCTGGGACGGCACCACGGTAGGCAAGAACAACTGAGCAGACACGCGTGTCACCATGCTCCAGGGAAGCCACACACATGGTTAGACTCACACACATGCTGCTGGAACTGGCTTTACAAACCAACCCACGGGGAGGACTTCAAGCATATATGGATGTTACTTGCTGTTAGCAAACTAAAAAGTCTTAGTATTACCTAGAAATATCAATATTAAAGGAAGATAGTTGAAATCGCTTGCTAAGTAAAATAAAGCAATTGGAAAGTTATCTGGAAGATCACACTACTTTTTTAAAAATGAGAGAATTTTCTCAGTGGACGCAAGGGTTGAAAGTTGGCTTTTTAGGTGGTGATTTTAGAAAGTTAAGGGATATTAACTTTTCTTCCTTTAGCTTATCTGTTTTGTTTTTCTTGGGTCTTTATTTCTTTCATAAAAATTTAATTGTAAATAAAGAGAAAAAATACAAAATGTGATATTTGGAACATTTTAAAAAAATGATGATAGGTGCCTGGAAGATAGGGGTCAGAACTATGGACTAGAACTTCCTACAGTTTTGGGCAATTAGTAAATAGATAAAATTACTTGCCTGTAATCAATGTCTTAGAAACTTACATATTTGAGGGTTTATAAGGAGAAGATAATATTTACTAGTAAAGAAAGGACTAGAAAACGCACAAAGGAACACAGGAGCAAGAAAATGGAAAAAAAGAAAAAAATACTACAAAATGAGGAAAAGTGGTTTTATAAGCTGTATAATAAATCTCATAATTCAATTTTAAATCTTGTTTTCTGTTTTTCATATATTCTACAAATAACACTATTTAGTCTCATTAAATCTATCTTCAAAAGAGAAAATGTAGGGCTGGAGATTTAGCTCAGTGGTTCCGGTGTCTGCCTCGCAAGCACAAGGTCCTGTGTTTAATCTCTGGTACCCACATACAATGCTGGGAGTGGTGACTTATGCCCACCAGCAATCAACACCACATACTACAGTGCAGGGTGTGGTGGCTCACGCCTGTAATCACAGCACTCGGGAGGCAGAGGCAGGAGGATTGCTGAGTTCAAGGCTTGCCTGGGCTACAGAGTGAGTTCAGGGCCAGCGTGAACTACAAAGAGAGACCCTGTCTCAAAAAAAAAAATATATAGCCTATCTTCTGTAATAATATCAAATTTATACATTAGATAAAAGGCTATCAGTGTCTGTGTCATGTAGTTGGGACATGGTGCACATTTTGGTAGTCTAATAAACTTTGTAATAATTTACTTTATGGCACAGTGGAAAAGAGGAGATGGCTATAAAGCTTACAGCATTGCAAAAGAAAGAAAACACAGCTGGAGAAAGAACTAATACTCATATGAAACATACAAATTTTAAATGTGCAATACTAGTGAGACTTTGGAATTAAACATCTATACACTCGAGAAGTCACTGAAATATTATAGATTGCTAAATATTAGAAATTCCAAATTCTGACATAGGTAATTCTGAAAATTTTGTATTATATGTGGTATCCTAGTCTTAAAAAAATGGTGTTTCACTTATTAAATAATTTATATAAATAAATGCATTTATGAACTCAAATGTCTGCTCACCCAAAACATTAAAACCTTCATACACTGTTGGTGATGGCGCATATTACATATTATTTCAGATAAGTAATTTATTCATTATAAGCCATAAAATTTTGGCTGATTTAATACAGTACAGTCAATTCAAATCTGAAAAAATGAGTTTACCTTTATGCATTCGTATTAACATATATGCTTTCCACTAATTTAGTTGACATGTATTTACAAATATTATAATGTTCTCTAAATGTTGAATACTGTGGAAGTAGGTAATTATTCTGATAATAATATTAAAATATAGATAATAAAATCTGTGTCGCTTTGTGAAGCCAAGTGTGATACAATGTTAAAGTGGTCAGTGTGTAGAAAAAGTGCAAACTTCTGACTGGAATTACATGAAATATGTGCCAAATATATAGCAAAGGTTAAGACTGAAAAAAAATATTGATTTTAACAGCATGGTGATTTAGGTCTTTTAATTTTTTACCAGTCTTTTTCTAAATTATTGTATTCTATAATTTTAATGAAATAATTAATGAAATGCCTGCATAATGATTTTGGCTAGTTATAAAATACTGATGTAAATGTTTACTTTCAAATATTCAAATGTGTAAAGAGGTTCACTTCCATTTTCTTGGGGTTTACATATGAAAAGTAAGTTGGAAAAGTTTTCATCAAAAATAGTTCAAATGTAGCATAAAATGTGTACTAGCCTTAAATTTTCTCATTGTAGCCTTTAGTACATATACTCTCATAGGACAGTTGTGCTATTTATTACTATTTCTTCGCTTTTTTGGAGGAATAATGTATCACTGGCTGATAAACAGAGTAACCGCCTAGACGAAGCAGCCATGCGAGCCCGGCTGACACTGCGGACGTGTGGGGAGGCAGAAAATGAGGCCTTCGGGGTAAGGAGTTTGTACTTAATCTTGTGTGTGATGTGGAAACATTGATTTATTTTGCCCAGAGGCATAATAGGATTACGCTTGCCTTTTAAAAAGATTTTCCTCCCTTAATATCCTGATTCATCCCTAATTTAACCTAACAGGAAGGTTTACATGACTGATCCTCTCCAGTCCTGGGGAGCCTGACCGGCAGTGGAAGGTCATCAGGTCTGCCCTCCCTCCTCATCCCATGGCCGCCCTGTCTGCGCCTTCAGCTCTTCTGGCCAGAGAGGTCTGGCTGAGGCTGCGTGACCTGAGGCAGGAAGAGTAATAGGGAATCCTGTGATAACTGCTGGGAGTGAAAACTAGCAGTCTGGGGAGCTGGTTTAGAGCTTCTGTTTTAATATTTAACTCTCTAATCCACTTTGATTTTAGTTTAGTACACAGTGAAAGACATGAATCAAGCTTCAGACTTTGGCAGGTTAAAGCCCAGTTTTCGTAGCTTTCCATTCGTTAAAGTGGCTATCTTCCCTCCGCTGAGGATGTTTGGCTCTTGGAGACATTGGCTTCGGGAAAGAGTTTATGAACAAAACCTCTGTAACACAAGAACTGGCAGAAGAAATTAACAAATGGGATCTCTTTTTATGAAAAACAGTCTGCACAGCAAAAGAAACTACCAACAGGGCAAAACACAACCAACAATATGGGAAAAAATTTTACCCCCTGTTCTTCGGACAAAGGGCTATCAAAAATATGTAAAGAGCTTAAAAAAATTAGTCCCCAAATTTAAAGACCCAGTTCAAAAAGGGATCAGAGGAAGATGTAAAAGCAGCTAAGAAGCATAAATGAAATGCTCAATGCCACAGGTCATTCGAGAGATGCAGATGAAAACAACCCTGAGATTTCATCTCACTCCACACAGAATAGCTGTCATTGGGAAATTACCCAGCAATAAAACACTGGCGAGCCTGTGGAGAAAAAGCAACCCTTCTCCACTGTTGGTGGGAATGTAGACTGGTACAACTGCTATGTGGACCAGTGTGAAGATTTCTCAGAAAATTAGGATTAGAGGTCCCATTTAACTCTACTATTCCCCTGCTAGGGATATATATGAAAGAATTAAAAGATTCATATCACAGTGACACATGTGCACCCATGTTTATAGCAGCTCAGTTTGTGATAGCCAAATCTCGGAAACAACCCAAATGCCCATCAACTGGAGACTGGGTAAAGAAGATGTGATTTAAAAATAAATAAAATGGAGTGTTACTGTGCAATAAAAATGATAATTTTGAGTCATTTGTACTCACATGGACATACCTTAAGGACATATTAATAAGTGAAATAAATAGGTATAAACATGCTTTTTTCTGGTATGAGAAAATGAAGATGTAAATGAGTTCTAGAATTCATGATCAATATTGTGAAATAAAAAACACTCAAAGGGGAATGGGGTTTAGGGGTAAGTAATGAGGGGAAAGAAAAATTAAAGATAACAAAAGGAAACAAAACATGCATACAGGGGTAGGGGGTTGTAGAGTGTGTAGGGTAGGGGAAAATGAAAATTAAGTCATGTCATATACTGTACAAGTTCTCAATGTTGAACATAGTTGTGATATGTATGTATAATGTACCAATAAAAATTCAAATATAAAAGTCTGGGGAGAGGGTGAAGCTTGACCTGACAAGGCAGGTTCGAGGATTTTGGAAGCAAATTAACAATCTTATAGCAGTATCATTCTGCATATTTCCATTTACTGAAGTGGTAGCAAGATCCACACACGTGCGGGTGTGTGTGTGTGTATATACAAAACTACATATATATATATATATATATATATATAATTTATATATATATACTTTATCTTTTTAAGAGAATTTTGAACTTCGGAGTAGCCACCCTATTTTTTTAATTCTTTAGTTTCTAACTCTCTGGTTAGACTGAATGCTTTGGGTTTTGTTTCCACTAGCATATTAATTATATTGGTAAACTATTTAAAATAATGAGAAGCAGCATCCTTTTCTTTTTTTTTGTTGAATGTCTCAAAAGAAAAGTAAAGAAGTTAAAACATGTATTTTTACCAATTACTTGAAATGATTGAGTCAATGACAGTATACTAACATAACTATGGAGGTTTGAAACAGATGGTTCAGACAATCAATCTGCTCTCTGCTAGAGTTTAATCTACCTGATCAGTTGTAATAAATAATAGAAACTACGTGCCAAAATCCAAGTTAGTTTTTTTTTTTTTGAGACAGAGAGGTTCAGGCTGGCCCTGAGCTCACTGTGAAGCCCAGGCAAGACTTGAGCTTAGCAATCCTCCTGCCTCTGCCTTCTGAGTGTTGGGACTACAGGTGTGAGTGACCACACCGGCACTGTGGTATATGGTACTGATGTTGGTGGGCATGAGTCACTATGCCCAGCATTGTATGTGGTTACTGGGGATCCAACTCAGGACCTTGCACTTGCTAGGCAGGTGCCAGAACCACTGAGCTAAATCTCCGGCCCAACATCAGCCTTTCTTATTCCCCTTTTAGACTGTCAGTCAAGTTCTTTTAACTTCTTTCTGCCATATGAGTTTGCTGATAACTCTCTCCAGCCTTCATCATGTTACTGAATGGAATCTTAGAATGAAGTAATATTAATGCTTTGTTAAGGAAATATGATAACATTCTGTGGTCAGATGTACCATGGTGTATCCTTTAATGTTAGAGCTTTGCATTCTCTCAGATTTCAGTAAATTATCATATTTTTCCTTCAGAATGTACTAGTCTCCTAAGATTTTTATACCTTATTTTCTTTTTAAATATCATATTAAGAAATGGTTTTTCTGATGCTTGTGACGTTCCTCAAATAAAATGAAACATAGCACAAAATATTCTTATTTTATCCTAGGCATAAGTCAATATAGATAATTTTGCTCCTGTAATTTGAACTGAGACCTCCCCTCACTCACTCACTACATGTTGAAATTTATACCAGGCTTAGGTCCACGAAAATGAACAGTACGGATTGAGTTAAGAGTTAATGAATGATTAACATGTTGAGAGCTGTCAAATTTAAATGGGTCTCTGTGATGCTAGATTTTGGAAAGAAAGACAAGGAGTCAAGTGCGCAGACTGAGCGGAGGCAGCGTAGAACATCAACACATTTAGCAGTTGGGACGCATGTCTCATTCAGTTAGCCTTGGGTCCTTTGCCTTGTGCCTCTTACTGGGTCACACTCCCACGTCCTTGTGGCTCTTAGTGTCACCTCCTTTGGCACCCACTACTATGCCAACTCGAGGAGGATAATGCCCCTCATCGCTGGCCCTGCCATACGTATCTCATGTTTCTGCTTTTTACCTAAGACCTTTTTCATCATCTCATACATGATATAATTTGCTCGTCTACTGTCCTGACACGTGACCAACAACTCACTGATACCCACCTCTCCTCAGAACAACACAAAATGTTCTTGGAATGGTAGAGAAAATTTTTATCATTTTGTTGCTCACCAGAATATTCTTGTCTCTCACAATGAGTAGACATCTTTTAAATAACGTTTGAGTGAATACATCAATAAAAATGGAAGAAATAGACCCTATCACATTTCAGTTGTGGCAGAAAGGCAGAGGGAGCATCTACGAGCGAGCAGGAGAGGGAGTGAGGACCAAGGCAATCTTTTATCCAGCGCCCGCTCTCGCAGTCACTAACCCACTGCTTCATTAATGCCACTTACCTGTTCCTGAAAGCCGAGGCCCCACGCCCTGGGAATATCTCATACATCCCCTTTCACAGTACTAGTGCATCAGGAAGACATGAACTTAGGGGAGACATTAAAATTACAGTACACAGAGGATGCCATCTGTGGACTCAGGAGGGAAATCATTATCTATCTATCTCCTTATTATCTATCTTTATTATAGCTATATCTTACAGTTATTTTTCTATTATCCCTCCACTTAGAAATAAGGACAGAAGGAACAGAGTCCTGGGAACTACCACCCACAAGGACAGAGTAAAAGAGGAATGGTGCCAGATGCTTCACAGCATCTAGAACAAAACACAGCAGGGGGCAGAATCTGAGGAGAAACCGCTACAGTATTTCAGAAATAAATGACAGTGGGAGATTTTGTAGGGCTCTGAAATCCCGTACGAGATACATGCATGAGCACGTGTTGAAAACTTGGGCACAAATGTGGCAAAACTGGAAATTGTGGGCTGCACAGTCACAGGATAAAGACAATATTCAGGACCACGAAAAAGCAACAAGTGGAACAGAGGGAAGACATTTCAATTATTGGGAGACTACATCATTTTTAATTTTTCAGAAGTAGCAAGATGAATCCTGAATGTTTTCATTTTACCAGACATTTAATGAGTGCAGGCAAGGCAGTAGGCACCTAGTACCCTAAAAATGAATAAGGCAAATTTCTACTTAGGAGAAGTGAAGTCTGATTTAATCTAATTTGCTGATTCTTGAAGGTATTTCCTGTGTGACTGAGCTTCTGTTTAGAAAATCTTTTCCTACTCCCCATCTTCAAGTACTTTACCTACGTCCCTTCCAAAAGGTTCAGAAGGTTTAGTGTTTCTACCTTATGTTGAGATCAACTCATTTTGATTTTAATTTCATGTAGGATGAGAGATAGAAATCTAATTTCAGTCTTCTACAAAGAGATATCCAGAATCCCAGCACCACTGGTTAAATAGGCTATCTATCTTTCCTTCACCATGGACTCTTAAACCCTTTGTCAAAAAAAAAAAAAAATGGTGAATATGTCCAGGGAGGTTCCTGTATCCTCATTTCTGTCCCAGTGGTACATGTATCTAGTTTTGTTTCAGTACTAAGCCGTCCCTATCATTATCGCTTTGTAGTAAGTTGAAGTCAAGTATTGTCATGGCACCTGCTTTTCTCTTATTGTTCAAAATTATTTTTGCTATTCAGGGACTCTTCTGTTTCCACATGAGATCATATCGGATGAAAAAGCTTTTGTACAGCAAAAGATTCAATGAATAAAGAACAACGTATAGAAGGGGATAAAACTTTTTGTCAGCTACTTATCACATAGAGGACAAATATCCAGCAGAATATATAAAGAACTCAAAAAGTTTAAGGCAAATAAAATTAAAGACCCAATCAAGAAATGGTCCAGAAAAATGAACAGATACTTCACAGAACAAGAAATAAAATGGTCAATAAATATATGAGAAAGTGCCCCACACTTCTGGTCACTAGAGAAATGTAAATTCAAAGACTATTAAGATTCCAACTTACACTGGAAAGAATGTGAATCATTAGGAAGTCAAATAATAACAAATGCTGCTGGCCTGGTTGTGGAGAAAAGGAGCTCTCTTACATTGCTGGTGGGAATGCAAATTAGTACAATCATAAGTATGGAGCTTTCTCAAATAATTAAAATTAGAAATTCCATATAACCTAGCTATTCCTCTGCTAGGTATTTTCCCCAGAAAGCTGAAGTCATCATATTACAGTGGCATTCACATACCAGTGTTTAGCGTAGCACATTTTGTACTAACTAAATCCTGGAAGTGGAGGACTGGCTAAACAAAATGTGGACTCTACGCATGGTGGAATATAGCTCAGCTATGAAGAATGACAAATTTGGGGCGTTTGTAGGAAAGTGGACGCACCTGGGCAACAATGTTCAGTAAATCAGCCATGTCATTTGAGTGAGGCAAAGTACAAACAACAAAACACGATAAAAGATGGATAGAAAGGGACAAGAGAACCAATTTTGTACAAGTAGAGAAATGACCCAAGGGAATATTAATAGGAGTAAGGGGGAGGAAAAGGGGAAATGAGAGTGGGAAAGATATGTAATGTATAGGATTTTACTGACCCCGAACAATATATGCTATAATATGTGCTAAGAGAAATAGTATCAATGTCTCTGAAAAATGTGATTGGGAAACCAGTCAAGGAGGAGGGAGGTGGAGGGAAGAAGAGAATAAAACATAAAAATTAGTCTGTTATATGTACAGGTAATCACTCCACAAGATGACTGTAAGCTGTATGAATAACAAACACATACTACTAAAGTAAATTTGTTTCTTCTTGGAAAAAAATTTAAAATTTCACAAAAGTTGGAGATAATAAGCATATAATAATGCCACTTTAGGTAAGGTCCATAACGGAAATAAATGAGAATTTTGATAACATGAATAATGAACACATTGGCTAGAAATTGCTTAATGGTTTTTGTTTAAGTGCCAATGAAGGATAAGCAGTTAAAATCATACAAAATGAAGTTAAGAATAAATTATTAAAAATAATGCATGAAATACACTCACACATGAGTGCTTCTGTCACAGTACCTAAATTGATTCCACCTAGTTAACTCTTTTCAAACACAGCTTTCACATATCACCATGTATGATAAATTCAGAAATTTTCTAACTGAATGACATGATTAAATTCCATGGCATTTCACTAATTATGAAATGAATTAAACATTAATGTTAGGGGAGAGATACTTGTATCACCTAATCACCATATGAAATTAAAAATAAATTTTATAATGTATAATTTAGCCTATAATGTTGAACCACAACAGAAGCCGACCAGGGGGAAAAGAGGTCAGCACTATTGTTCTTAGAATTCAGGAAGAAGTGCCAACCCAGGCTGCCAGTACTCTTGGTACATTGTACACCATCCTTTTCAAACCACAGAAGTTCAGAATATCATGTAACAAAAACTGGATTCTGATCTCTCTGCACCATAATGTTACAAGCTCTGTTTGTAAGAAACCCCTCAATATCCATTATTACCTTCTGATAATTGTGAAGACATTTCTTTGTGTCAACTGAGTCCTTTTCATGGAACAATTCAGAAAATAATGATGTGAACTTTTATCTGAAAGAAGCAGTAGCAAAATCAAAAGTGAGCTAAATCCAAAGGAAAATACAATAGAAGAAAAGGAGAAAGACACATGATCATCTAATCCAGCCTCAGGCTTATGACTGTTAAGTCAGAGTGTCACAGTGCTGAAAGCCACCTTGAATAACTGAGATGCTGACAGGGAGTGTAATTCAGCAAGGGCCAATTCTTTCCTCAGAACTTTGTTAAGCCATGTGATCTCTTACTGAGAACGGGTCACTTAACTTTCTCTAGGATCCTATGGCCTGTGCACCATAAATCTCTCCTTGTTGCTAATGATCATTCAATCACTTACTGCCAACTCTTTCATTCTATTGACTGGAAACTCTGTTACATTGCTTCTCCTTTCTCAGATCCAATTCAAAAGACCTTTCAAATGCCTACCAGGTGATGCAATATTCAACTCTAAAGGAGATACTTTTATCTCAGGGCAAATACAAAAATCACAGGTTTATCCTTTAAGTTAAAAACATATTTGCTTTACGATTTGCCATTTAAGCCTCACATTCACAGATCACTTCCATAAATTTTACTATTAGCAAAGTCCTCCCCATCTGCATACATTGCAATGATTGTAAAGCTTATCAAGGCCTGGAAATCAGGAAATAGCACGGCCATTTGCCCACAGAGCCATGCTCTAGAAAGCAACCTTCTCTCCCCAAAGGACATAGCTCTGCTTACATTTTGGTTTTGGGGCAGCTATAAAACTTCTTAGTGGAAGTGTTTTTCATTCATATCTAAAGCATATTTGGAGAATGCATATAAACAAGAAAAAGATACGGTTTCCTTTCACAGATTTTTTTCACTTGGGGATTTGTTTCATGGAAGAACTGAAACACTAAAATGTATAAAAAGATAGACACTGCAGGGATCATGAGGTCATCATTTTATGATGTGCATAAAACAACACACTGACAACAGAACTGATGACGGGCATGTAGAAGAGGTCTGTGTCCATGTAAGAGGCTTAATATATATACATCTGTGGAAGGAATACATCACCCCCTTCAGACATTCACTCCACAAATGTTTCTCAGTTCTACGGGAAAATCATGGAAGGTAAGAACTCTTCCATGAACAAGCGATGAAGCAAGTGTTATGAAATTCTAAGAACCCAATGGCGATTGTTTTACCAGCCATTCAACTTGCCTACAGAATTGAAATGCTGTCATAAACAGAACTGTGACAAAATGTACTGACAGTATACTTGGTATACTGAGACTCATTACTCCCATTCTTAGTTCTATTATTCTACCCTATTGGCTTTTAAAAACGACCATTTTTATTAGTGTTTTATGTATTTTTTTCATTAACAGAAAAGGGTTACATAGATCCTGGCAATTATGAATATTGTTGCTTTCCCTTTTCTTACATGAAAGACATCATACCTGCTATTGTTTCAATGTTTGTTCCTTTCCAGACTCACACTGAAATTCAGCTGCCACCGTATCACCATCATTAGGTCCCTGTAAGAGGTTGAATTGGTTCTCCTTTGTCTCTTTGCCCTTCCACCTTCTGCCCCGTGATGAAAAAGTAAGAAAACCCTGGCCAGATAGCTACGCTTCCGTCTTAGACTACCAGGCATCTGATCTGTGAGAAAATAAATTTACATTCATTATAAATTACCCATTTGAGTATTTTCCATTACAGCCGCGCTGAACGGGTAACAGCACCACCACCACACACAGCTGT
>PVIC010032618.1:0-20597 GCA_004025085.1 Thryonomys swinderianus | reverse complement strand
GAATGTTTTATGCATATTAATACACAATTAAAACTTATGTGTAACTGGTTTTCTCCCCATTGATATTTAAATAAGCTAAGTCTTTTCTACCTTTACACAGACACGCACATCCCTATCCTCTTCACAGCACATGAAGCTGGGGTGAGAACTGTCTCGCTGCCTCCTCCCTTACCTTCCACTCTTGCCTCAGCCCATTCCAGTCTGCTTTCACCTGCACTGTGGGAATGGTCACCCATGACCCGTGTGTCGCTCAATCCTGTATTTAAGCAGAGCAGCAAATCTGAGGATGGACTTAGAGCCCTATATGTTAGGACAGGTTCAGGCTTAGCCCCATTATCCACCTGGCTGCACGGCTGCGAGCAGGTTGCTTGCTGGGCCTTGGTTTCCCATTAGCTGACCCTCCCCAAAAGAGGACTCCAGAAGTACTATGAGGGAGTTTGCTGCTGCTACTGCTGAGAGATCATAAATCATAAAAACTTAACTCCAGTGAATTTTATGTGAAACCAGCTTTGCATACTCTGTTCTCTGAGTCTATAAATCTCAAGGACGCAGTAAAAAGCAGCAAAAAAAAAAAAAAATGCTGTGACCGTTTTGACCACAGGCTTTCAAATGTATCCCAAAATATGGACTCTACTGAATTTTCACTGGCTGTTTTCAAAGACTGCATTGTTTCCATATGATCTTTCATGAAGGTGCAATCAACTATGACAGAAAGGGTAGAGATCTTAGACTCTGGAGCCAGACTACCTGTGCCCATACTTGTAGCTCTATCACTTACTGGCTGAGTAACCTGACCAACTTTCTTAATTTCTCTGGGCTTTAGTGCAGATAGTAACAGAAAGAACTAAGGCACATGGCACAATATCTGGCACTCAGAAATGTTTAATACAGAGCAGATATCGTATAGACATTGCAGAGCACACAATTACAAAAAGTCATTCAATTTCATGAAAAATACATGCATATTATTCTTTTTGTAGTACTGGGGATTGAACTCACTAACTTGAGCTTGCAAGGTAGGTGTGGTGCCACTGAGCTAAACCCTCAGTCCCCATAATATTCTTTTTATATTTTCGTGGTAATGGCTAAGAATGACCTAGCTTGCAAGAGTATTTCGCCCTTACTTATCACTTCATGCACATTAAATAAGATACTGCATCTTTCATATTTATAAATGTCCAGATCTACAATTCAGTTAAATCATAGATAAATTTTTCTATACTCAATTTTAATACATTTTTTTGGTTAAGCCTATGAACAATATAGTCTAGGAGCAGCAATACAACTTAAAGAGGCATGTGGGAATAAGAATGTAATTATAGGGCCAGAGATTTAGCTCAGTAGTTCTGGCGCCTGCCTCGCAAGTGCAAGGTGGGCGTGGTGACTCACGCCCACCAGCAATCAATACCACATACCACAGTGCCGGGCGTGGTGGCTCACACCTGTAATCCCAGCACTCGGGAGGCAGAGACAGGAGGATTGCTGAGTTCAAGGCTTGCCTGGGCTACATAGAGAGCTCAGGGCCAGCCTGAACTACAAAGTGAGACCCTGTCTCAAAAAAAAAAAAAAAAAAAAAGAATGTAATTATATTCCCCAACAAAAGGCTGAAAGGTTGAAGATTATTCATAACAAAGTAAAGAACAACATTTATGGGGTGATGACTACTCTCATCATTTCTCCAGGTAAAGGTTAGAAAGGTAATATCCCCCCTTGGACAGTCATGTATCTTCATGTGATCTTTCTGGAGCAGATGGATCAGTGAGATTACACCAAATTTATTCCATCTTGATTATCACTGCTTTTACAAGGGACAACCCATATCTCCATTGAGCTTAGCAAATTAATACAGCAATAAACACAGTCTTTCCATCATGTGATCACATTCTTATTTGTTCCATCTACAAACAGATCAGTAAGTCATTCTGGAATGAAATATCACTCAAAGAACATCATATCTGAGCACATGGTTTTTGAAGCTTAAATTAAAACAAGAATCACAGCAGCAAGTATCTACTGAATACACACTAAGTGCCAAGTTCTTTGTACACACCAACTTTATAGTAATCTTATGAGAAACATGGAACACTAAGTAACCTGCCCAAGATCACAAATACTATACAGCAAGTTGGAAGGCAAAGGATTTGGATCCAGGAAGTCTTTCTTTCGAGACAGGATCTTGCTCTGTAATTTAAGCTGGGCTTAAATTCTGTACCTATTTAAGGCTGGCCTCACAATCCTCCTGCCTCAGCCTTCCCAGTGCTGGGATTACAAGTGTCCACCACCATGCTGAACTGACCCAGGAAGTCTTGAGTCTCAGAGGTCATTCCTAGCTTCTAACATACACAGGATACAGCCCCTGCAGCCCCGATCCCCTCCCCCAATGCACAACTGGTGGAATCCTATCACAGAAACTGTTTCCTGTAAGTACTCTTTATCATCCAAGCATTTCAACTGAGAGTCATTTACAGTTCCTCTTATCAAAATTAACCACAGTCTACACAGTAATCTCCAAAATACTAATACTACATGCTTCTTACACAAGGGCTTATTTCAGCTATTTTTCCAAATTTCTCTTTTCAAATAGGACCACTGGACACAAGACTAGGCCTTGAGATACAGAGTAAAATGTCGCTAGGTACTATGCAATGTTTTCTAATGGCCATAAGTGGTCATTTTATTTAGCAGCAATTACTGCTTCAAAAGATAGCTACATTAAATCAACAGTGAGTGAGTTCCCTATGGTAGTTTCTATTCTGCCTCTTGAGTGGTGGCTCATCATTAAAGACAAGCCACCATTCCAATTTGGGGTTCCCTTCACCTGTACCCAATTACCTCTAATACAGATTTCTTATAATTCATTACTAAAACACTTAAAACATACATCGTACAATTAAGGTTAGAAAAATATGAACTTTTCAACAAAAATATGATGCAAAAACATCTACTAAACTCTCAATGTTGTGGTCCTTTACGGCCCAAATGACAATTTAATAATTAGTTTCTAACAGTGCAATCCACAATTTGATGATTTGGGGAGGTTGATACAGGGTCTCACTATGCAGCCCAGGCTGGCCTCAAACCTGTGGTGATCTTCTTGCTTCAGCCTCTTGAGTGCTGGGATTATAGGAATGTGCTACCATGCTGAGCTGGTTGGGGAAATTTTTATGTTAAGAAATTTTTGAGGAAATGAGAAACTCTTCTGCCAAACTACTTTGAGGCTTCCACCACACTGTTAAATTGATTTTGACATGATAGAGTCCAAGTACATTCCGATGTGGAGTTGTAACTATCAGGTTTCCCCTAACAAACTGCTCTGTAATTAATGCTTACCCTACATTCCTGATAAAACAATATCTAGTACTTAGCCTTGGGTATCAAAATAGAAAAGCTTTACAATCTCTCAGTAAATTCCTTGTACTAATCCGGAATTTCACAAGACTAGCAAATTTCCAGATTATCTAAGCGACCACCTCTAAGTCAAATAGTTTTGGATGCCTGAAGTAGGCTCAGACTCTTCGGGTGAAACCTGTGGACCTTCTTCACAGGAAAGTGCAAAGTTCACGACAGATTTCTGGTCCTAGGAGAAGAATCCTGCTCTAAACTGTGTACAAAACCTGAGGAGAAAGATGATGGCGATCTCGGACAGGAAATTAGCCCTTCCATTTACACAATTGTTAGGAAAACCAGATCTTTACACAGATTGCAAACTAAAGGCATTAGTTCAGGTACTGATTAGCTCGAAGACACTGCTAATCAAATGCACTGAGCCTTCATGTAGAGAACTTTTTCTGCTGAAACTCCACATGGTGGACATTAAGCTTGTCTTTCAGTACTCAAATGCCACTTCTATAGAAAGGGATTACTTTCCGAGCCATCCTGTCTAAAACAGTCCTCAAGCTCTCGTTTCACTTCTTGATCTTTTACTTTCACAACAGTATTTATTACTATTCAGAAGTGTCAATCGCTTCTCGGCCTTTTGGCTAAGATCAAGTGTACTATTCAGAAGTGTCTTGTTAATTTTATTTACTTATTTTGTCTGTTCTATTAGAGTATATTTCACAGAGAAATAAGAACCTTTTTGTTTTGATCTCCAATGTAATCTCACTGCCTGCTGCTGTGCCTGCTACAGTGTGGGCATTTGATGCACAGAGAAAGAAGACTGATGTTATTCATGACTATACTTTTAAACTCGCTACGGTATGATTAAACTTCTCTCCCTCTTTCCATTATCTCTAGGTCCATTAAGCAGTAAATATTGACTGAGCACCTACTGTACACTAGGTAGTGCAGCAACTGCAATGATAGTATAGCATCTCTGCTATACCGATACTATAATTTAAGGACCTCCCAGAATAAGCAGATGTCTTGCGAGTGACAGCCCTGGAGTATAGAGATCACCTTCTACGTGTTCGCTCTGAGGGCAAGAGCCACGGGAAATCCCCAAATAAAGAGAAAACACTGACCAATCAAATGCTTCCAAAAGCAAGCCTCAGGGGTTTCCCAGCACCAGTTGGGCGGCTCTCATCCCATCTCTTCTGTTCACGTGGGGAAACCTCAACTAGCTGAACCCAGGTAAAGAAAAGTACTTAGCAAAGGCGGCTTCTGAGGGACTTGGAGGTGGCTAGGGGAGGAACCAGGAAACTAGACAAGGGAGTCGTGGCAAGAGCCCCTCAGAGAGGCAAAGAGAACCAGCCCTGACTATCACCAACTTGCTAAGTGACCTTGGGCCAGTCCCGAGCGCCTGGGCATCAGGTCCCCGGGGGTATAAAGAGGAAGAGGCCGGGCGGAGTATTCGGGGTCAGGGAGAAACGGAAGCCAGGAGGCCAGGCGGGGTAACGGCCAGAGTGGGACGCCGGCGCGGGGCCGGGCCGGGGCGGCTCACCCACCGAGCGCCACCTGGCAGGCCCTGCGCAGCTGGGAGTGCTGGGGCCGCTTCACCTCCTTGTCGGCTAGGATCTTCTCCAGGGCCCGGGACACGAACATGCTCTTGGTCTGGCTCTCCTGCATGGCCTCGGCCAGGCAGGGACGACAGCCCAGCAGGCTGGCGGCGCGAGCGAGCGGGCGACAGAGGCTGTGGACCCGGCCTCCTGGCCGGCACCGGCCGCGTCAGTGCGCGCCGCCCAGTCAGGAAGCGACGCTCGGGCTCCACGGCGCCGCCATGTTGAAACGCGTCACGTGATCACGTGACCGACGGGCCCCTGCGTCTGTCGACCCCGTGACCTGAGGGGCGGGCCCTTATCTGGGGCGGGGCTAGATGGGTTGACGGGGTTGAGCTGGAAGCAGCAGGCAGATAGGTGGAGAGGCGTGCGGGAGTGGGTGGCGGGAAGGGGACTTGAATGGGGAAAGGTAAATGGGCGGCGAGGTGGCGGTAGAAGTGAGAGGAGGAGAGGTGCGGAGTACAGGTGAGGAATGAGGCACGGAGGAGCGTGTGCGTGGGAAAGGGAGAAGGGGAGAAAAGGCTGGAAGAGTTGGTAAGTGAAAGAAAAGGTGATCAGGAGTGGGAGGAGGGAGGGGAGAGAAGAAACGAGGAGATGCGGCAAGTGGAGAGAAAGAGAGGAGGAAAAGGTGAACGGAGAGAGAAGGTGAAGGGAAAGACAACCAGAGGGAGGTGAGCATGGGGGAGGAGGAAGCGAGAGAAGATGGGAAGAAGAAGTAAAAAAAGGGGAAAGGAATGAAATGGAGAAAGTGTGGTGGGGGAGGAGCTTGGAAAGAACGTGCTGGGGGTGGAGAGAAGAGGAAAGGAGGGTCTGCGCGGTCGTGGAGCTACTCGAAGAGAGGGCAAAAGGGACACTTTCCTCCTGAAGGTGCGATGAGCCTCACACTGTCCACACCCCACTCGGCTCCTGGCCAGCCACCTCATGAGCTTCTTCTGCTCACTGAGTGCTGCCTGCACCTTGCTGCCAGGAAGCACTAGCCTCTCTCTGGAGCCTCTGTTTTCATAAACTGTGCTCCACACAGTGCAAGGGCGATACAGTGCTTTGGGGCATTTGACAGGGGAAGAACTTGACCAAGATGGCCAGCGTGACAGTTTGCTAATGCATGAAGATGGGGGTTGGGGCTGTAAGTGGCAGAGAGCTTGCTGAGCTTGGGTTCAATCCCCAGCTCTTCCGAGGGTGAGGGTAACCTTCTAGGGCTGCTTCCGCTCCATCCTACAATAGAGAAGGTCTCACTATTGTAGCCTTGGTACTGCTGCTCCCTTGGAAGCCTGGAGAACTTCCGATGCAGGTACAGATGTTCAAGGCTGGCCTGGGCATGGTGATGCCTGGTCTCAGTCGCTAAACTGCCCAGGCTGAGCTCAAACTTTCTTCCTTATGCCTCAATTTCCCAGAAGGCTGGGATTTCCACGTGAGCCACCATGCCCGATGAGACCGTGTCACTTCCTTGTGATCGATCCCAGAACTCTTGGAGATTGAAGCAGGAGGATCAGAAGTTTGATCTTAGCAAAACCCTGTCTCAAAGTTTTAAAAAGGGAGCTCAATGCAGAGGCCCTCTGTTTAGGGCTGTTAATTAGTACTGCAAAACACACGCACACACCCACGCACACACCCTCAGGTCTCAACAGAGACATTTCCCTGGCCTTGTCAGGCCACCCTGCCTGTAGCTGAGGTTTTTCACAGTACCTGCTGACCTTTTTTATACTTGTCAACTTGTTTGTCATCTCACTAGGGCAAGGCTGCAGAGGGACAGGCTATGTCCCCAGGGGCTGGTCCACAGCCGGGTAGACTGTTTCATGGTGATAAATCCCATACTTTCTTTCCATTACTTTTAATGTGACTTTGCAGCTCCTCCCAGCAAGAGCTAAAGTCTGGCTGGGAAGGTTGGAACACACCTGAATCCCAGCTATTTGGGAAGCTGAAGCAGGAAGGTTGCAAGTTCGAGGGCAGCCTGGGATAGAAAGACTTTGTCTCAAATTAAAAAAAATAATAATAATGCAAAAATAAAAGATCTGGAGATGTAGCTTCATTTTCCCTGTGCTCATTTCCCAGTACCATAAGCACGTAAGAGGTACAGTCTGTTTCTCCATCCCCTTGAATCTGGACTCCCCTTGAGATTTGTCTTGACCAGCAGAATGTGGCAAAGTAAGAGTGCTTGAATACCAGAACCTGGCTAGTAAGAGGCCTGGCCACTCCTTCCTTTCATCTTTTGGAACGCGGCCTGATGCTCAGAAGCAGACCTGGAAGAAAAAGCACATGGAGAGCCCAGTCCTCAATCAGTATACCAGTTGGATACAGCAGCATGAGACACCTTGATGCAGCAGCAGAACTGCCTGAACGACCCACAGGGAAAGCCGCTTTGTTATTTTAAGTCCTATGTTTCTGGGTAGCTTTTTTCACGGCAATAAATCAACGAGATGCTGCTTACTGCTCCTGTGTTGAATGAATAAGAGTGAGTGAACGCGTGAAATTCTTGGAAAAGTACAGGGCAGTCTGAGTGGCAGTTTTTATTATTTTTATTTTTGTATGTATGTATGTATGTATTGAGACAGGGTCTCGCTTTGTAGTTCGGGCTGGCCCTTAGCTCACTATGTAGCCCAGGCAAACCTCGAACTCAGCAATCCTCTTGCCTCTGCCTCCCGAGTGCTGGGATTACAGGCGTGAGCCACCATGCTCAGCACTGTGGGGTGCGGTACTGATTGCTGATAGGCATGAATCACAACACCCAATATCATATCATTGTATGTGGTTATCTGGATCGAACCAGGGACCTTGTGCTTGCTAGGCAGGCAGTGGAACCACTGAGCTAAATCTCTGGCCTGGCAATTTTTATTTTTTATTTATTTTTATTTTTTAGTGTTTTTGAGACAGGCCTTGCCTTGTAGTTCAGGTGGCCCTGAGCTCACTATATAACCCAGCCAAGCCTCGAACTCACAACAATCCTCTTGCTTCTGCCTCCTGAGTGCTGGGATTATAGGTGTGAGCCACCACGCCTCTGCCTCCTCAGTGCTGGGATTACAGGTGTAAACTGCCATGCCTGGCATTGGGTATGTGGTACTGATTGCTGGTGGGCATGAGTCACTACACCAGCACTGTTACAATGTGGTTACCAGGCATTGACCTCTGGACCTTGTGCTTGCCAGGCAGACACCAGAACCACTGAGCTAAATTCCAGGCCCATGACAAAGTTTTTAGAGCTGAATCCAGGGTATTTGCTGAGTTATGTCCTCAGCCTTTTTTTTTTTTTTTTTTTTGAGGCAGGCTCCCACGGAGTTGCTAAAACTGGACTCTTTCTGCCTGAGTCCCCCAGAGCCCACCACCACACCTTGGTGACTGACAAGTTTTGAGCCACACCCATGGGAAGGTCGAATCACATGGTGTTCATTCTACAAGGCCAAGAGTAGCTCCTAGTTGCCCTTGGAATGGAGCCTCAGTTTCCCACTGTGGTATACAAGGCAGAGTAGGAGTCCTCCTATTTCCCTGACCTCATCTCTCCTGGTTTCCTCCTCAGATTCCATCTTGCCCCTTCAAAGGTTTGACTCAGGGGCTTTTGTCTCAGCTGGCAATTCTCAGTGAAGGTTGCACAACCCTAAAGGGCATTTGACAATTTTTAAATTTATTTTTTGGCTTTTTGTGAAATGATGGTTTTGAACTCAATGTGTATCCCAGGCTGGTTTGGAGTTCACAGTAATCCTCCTGCCTCAGCCTTTAGAGTGCTGGGATTAAAGGAGTGCTTTATCACACCATGGTAACAATATATATGTTTTTCACATCAGGGGAAGCTGTGATGTTAGATAACATCTTGCATAGGGCTGGATATTTCATTGTTATGGCTTCAGTATGAAGCATTCCCCAAAGACCCATGTATTAAGGACTTGATCTTCAGTGCAGGTGGAGTCTAGAGAGGTGACTGGATGTTAGGGCTGCTGACCTTAAAGATGGGTCATTCATCCTGTTAATGAATTCCTAGCTGAATGGGCTGATGGGAGATGGGGCCCAGTGGGAAGTTGTAGCTCCTGAGGGTGTGCCTGTGAGGGTACAGACTTTCTCTGGCTCCTCTACCCTCTCTGCTTCGTGGCTGCCATGGACTAGCTGCTTCCTCTGCTGCACCCTTCCCCCACGCCATTTTGCCTTGGAGCCAGCTGACCATGGACTGAAACCTCCGAAACTGAGAGCCAGGATTAACCTTTCTTCTTCAAGCTATATATATATTCCAGGTATTTTGTACCAGCAACAGAAAGCCGATGAAGGCAAACAGCAAAGAATTACACCAGTGCCATGTGGTTGGATTTTCCTGGAGGTGAGTAACCTATTGTGTCCTGAGCCTAGAACCTAAGACCACTTCGTGTAGAGCATGAAGTGTTTTTAGCACAGTTTTAGTGTTGCTAAGTTTTCCACAAGGGCAACTGTCATTGTAATTCAAAGGAAAAATACATTTTGTTGAGAATTTCACCAGTGTGACTTGCCATTTGAAAACCCTGTGACCCAGCCATGATATTAGTCTGCATTTGTAGCTATTGCAAAACTGACTCTGTTTTTTCAGTTCTAGGTCTCACTGCTTCATCTTGTCTTCTAGTGTAATTGCATCTGAGCATTTAGCAATTGAAGTTCCCACATACTTCAATTGCTAAAGTACCTGTACTTCAATTGCTAAAGTATTTCAATTGCTGAAGTACCTTATACTAAATTTAGTACCTTATACATTGCCTTCCTTTTGTTTTATATTTTAGATTATTATCTTTTATTAAAACTATGGAGCCAGAGATTTAGCTCAGTGGTTCTGGTGCCTGCCTAGCAAGCACAAGGTCCCTGATTCAATCCCCAGTAACCATATACAACAATATGGTGCCTGATAACTCACGCCCACCAGCAATCAGTACCACATACCACAGTGCTGGGCATGGTGGTTTACACTTGTAGTTCCAGCACTTGGAAGACAGAGGCAGGAGGATTGCAGAGTCTGAGGCTTGCCTGGGCTACATAGTGAGCTCAGGGCCAGCCTGAACTACAAAGCAAGACCCTGTCATTAAAAAAAAAATTGGGCTGGAGGGTTAGCTCAGTGGTTCTAGTGGCTGCCTCGCAAGCGCAAGGTCCTGAGTTTGATCCCCAGTGACCACATATAATGCTGGGCGTGGAGACACGCCCACCAACAATCAACACCGCATACCACAATGCCGGATGTGGTGGCTCACGCCTGTCATCCCAGCACTCCGGAGGCAGAGACAGGAGGATTGCTGAGTTCGCGGCGGCTTGCCTGGGCACCATAGTGAGCTCAGGGCCAGCCTGAACTACAAGGCGAGACCCTGTCTCAAAAAGCAAAAAAAAAAAAAAAAAAAAAAAATGTGTAGGAAGATTTTGTTATCTATGAATTTCACTTCAGAATCAATGGAACAGAATAGAAGATGCAGAAACAACAACTTTATCTCTGACAAAGGAACCAAACACCTTCATTGGAAGAAAGACACCCTTTTTACCAAATAGTGCTGGGAAAACTGGCTTTTCACATGCTGGAGATTGAACCTAGGCCCATATCTCTCACCACACACTAAACTAAAACTGAAATGGATGAAAAATCTAAATATAAAAACTGAAAGACTAGATCTACCGGAGGATGGAATGGATAAAACTCTGGAAGATGTAGGTATAGGCAAAGACTTTATGAACAAAACCCTGATCACAAAGAAAATATTACAAAGAATCAACAACTGAGATCTTACCACATTAAAGAACAGCAAAAGAAACTACCAACAGAGTGAAGAGACAACCCACAAAATAGGAAAAATTTTTAGAAGTTTATTCCTCATCTAGAATATATAAAGAACTCAAAAGAAAAAAAATCAGACCTCCCAAATTGAAAGACCCAGTCCAAAATTGGGCATCTGAGAAGAATAGACACTTCAAAGATGAAGTGAACAAATATATGAAAAAAAATGTTCAACATCACTGGTGTGAGATGTAAGTTAAAACAACACTGGGGGGCCGGAGGGTTAGCTCAGTGGTTCTGGTGCCTGCCTCGCAAGCGCAAGGTCCTGAGTTCAATCCCGGTAACCACATACAATGCTGGGCGTGGAGATTTACGCCCACCAGCAATCAATACCACATACCACAGTGCCGGGCGTGGTGGCTCACGCCTGTAATCCCAGCACTTGGGAGGCAGAGACAGGAGGATTGCTGAGTTCGAAGTTTGCCTAGGCTACATAGTGACTCAGAGCCAGCCTCAACTACAAAGTGAGACCCTGTCTCAAAAAAAAAAAAAAAAAAAAAGAGAAAAAAAAACAACACTGGGATTCTTCTTCTTCTTCTTCTTTTTTTTTTTTTTTTTAACAGGGCTTCACTTTGTAGTTCAGGCTGGCTCACTGTGTAGCTCAGGTAAGCCTCGAACTCAACAATCCCTGTGCCTCTGCCTCCTGAGTGCTGGGATTATAGACCTGAGCCACCAAGCCAGGCATTTGTGGTATGAGGTACTGATTGCCAGTGGGCATGGCCACCACACACAGTATTGTTGTATGTGGTTTACTAGGGATCGAACCAAGGACCTTGCACTTGCAAGGCAGGCAGTAGAACCACTGAGCTAAATCTCCAGCCCAACACTGGGATTCTATTTTACTCCAGGAAGAATAGCTACCATCAAACTGGTGTGGGTGACTCATGCCTGAAATTCCAGCACTTGGGAGACAGAGGCAGAAGGACTGCTGTGAGTTCAAGGCCAGCCTGGACTACACAGTGAGTTCAGGACCAGCCTGAATTACAAAGCAAAACCCTGTCTCAAAAAATAAATAAATAACAAATGCTGGGAGGGTCATGAGGAAAAAAGAAACCCTTTTCCACTGTTGGTGGGAGTGTAAATTGGTGCAAGGAATATGAAGATCAGTATGGAGATTCATCCAAAAACTAAAGCTAGCTGGGCATGGTGGCTCACGCCTGTAATCCCAGTACTCGGGAGGCAGAGGCAGGAGGATTGCTGAGTTCAAGGCTTGCCTGGGTTACATTGTGAGCTTGGGGGCAGCCTGAACTATGAAACGAGACCCTATCTCAAAGAAATGAAAAAACAAAAGAAAAACCAACCTAGATATTCCATTTGACTGTGCTGTTCCCCTTTTAAGCATCTAAGCATCTTCCTGAAAAAGTTAAAAGTATTATACTGCAGTGATGTAGCACACCTGTGTTTATAGCAGCACAATGTATAATAGATAAATCTTAGAAACAGCTCATATGCCCATCAACAAGTGAATGGATAAAGATGTATTTATACACAGTGGAATATTACTCTGCTATAAAGAGTCATTTGTGGGTAAATGGATGCACCACAAGGCCATGGTTTTACGTAAATTAAATAAGACACACAAGTTTAAATATCACATTACTTCTCATATCAGACACCCTAAACGTAAAGAAGGAGTAAAATAGAGGATAGAAATAGGAAGAACATGTTCAAATGGGAAAGGGAATGCGGGAGAGGGGAGAGGGGAAGGAAGGGAGAGAAAAAGGGCTTTAAAACATAGAATAGAAGGAAAAAATGGAAATAAAGCTTTTTTTTTTATAGCAGGGGATCGAACTTAGAACTTTGCACTTGCCAGTTCTGTGGTGCAGTGCCACTGAGCTAAATCTCTGGCCCAAAACAAAGCTTTTGTAGATGGGGAGGGAGAGGGACTAAGGGAAGGGAGGAGAATGGGAGGGGTTAAGATATATTATGTACATGATGAATGTGAGCACCATGTGTGGCAAATACGTACTAATAAAAACTTCTGGAAGAATCATCGCCATCGGCCTGTGTAGTTTCTGCCGGTGCCGGAGAGCAGGCCACATGCCCTCCAGCGTTCTCAGCTCCCTGTCACCATGAAGGACGCCTTCGCGAACCTCCCCGCCTTATCCTTCTGCCCCCCACCTGCTCCCAGATTGTCATGACTTATTTCTCAATTGCACTAAACTTAATTTGAAAGGGTGATGTCTATTTACCTGGGTATAATTACTGCTTTGCAACGAACTCTTTATGTTTCAAAGTCAAGCATTTGTTAGCGCAGTGGCTGTGGGCTGAGAACGCAGGGGCAGCGTGGGGGACTCTGGCACCGAGTCTCTCGGGAAATGATGATCGCGCGTCTGCTGGGGCTATGGTCACCTGATCCTTGCCAGGCCTGGGAGACAGGCTTCAAAGAGGCTGGGCTGTGTGGCATCAGCAGGAGGCCTCAGCCCCGGCCTCCGCGGAGCTGCTTGAGATATGGCGGCTTACGTGTCCCTTCGTCAGTGATCACAGACAGACAGCCTGACCAACTGACCTACTTTCCAAAATGACTCCCCCCTGCAGACAGATTGGGGATAGTGTTCTGGCGACTCAGCACGATAGATAAAGATATTGGTACTGTGATCTCACTGTGATGGGCGTAGCAGAGACATATTTGCTCGCTTACCTTCTTGCCTCTCTCTCCGTGACTCAATGGTAGGCACGGTGATGGTTTCCAAAGGTGCCACAGCTCTGGGCAATACATCACTATTCCAGTAAGGATAAGGCAGTAGTGTTGGTATTTATTCTCCTAGATTTCTGAGGAATAGTAACTCTGATTTTCAGCTGGATACATGACCCCCTGGAATAAGGACCACAGTTTTCAATCTTTCTTGCAGGTAGTCATGGCCCTTCAAGTTCTGGCTGATTGGATACAATTGACAGGAGTTGCTATTTATTTATTGATTAGTCCCGAGCCAGCCACTCTGCCTCTGAGCTGTCCTCAGCCCATAAAATCCTTCCTTGGTTCTGCTGGCTGGAATTGAGCCCGAATCGCTGAAGCTTTACCAGCAATTTTTGTTTTCAAACATGGCCCTCTTTTTGTTCGCCTTCTACTAGCCTGGGTGGACTCTGGACTGTGTGGCCGACATCCTCTGCCTCTGTGGGGTGCTCCCGCCGGCAGGGGAGGAGCTCTGGCCGGCCCTTTCCCCTCCCCCTGTTCCTCACCTCTGTCCCCAGCGCAGGAGGGACTCTTTCCAGCTCTGCCTCTTATCTGTGCTTCCTGTGGGATGTAGCTTGTGGCCTTATCTGTTGATTGATCTCTTCTTATAACATTCCCTCTCTCTCTCTCTCTCTCTTGTTATGGTGGCCAGATCTACAAAATAAAAATGTAGGATGCCAGTTAAATTTAAATTTTGTAAAAAAAATTATTTTGGATACACCACAAACACTTGTATTAGTATAAGAATATCTCATGCAATAATGGGGACATAATTATGTCAGAAAAAAAATTGTTTGCCTGGAATTTGGTGTAGCATTTACCTGACAGCTCTATTCCCAGACACCCTCTGCCTGGCAGCCATGTTGGACCCATGAGCCAATCTTTAAAAAGGAAATGGCTGGGCCAGAGATGTAGCTTCGTGGTTTGAGTGCCTGCCTAGCAAGCTGCAAGTTCACTGGTTCGATCCCCAGGAACCACATACGACAATACTGGGTATGGTGACTCATGCCTGTCATCCCAGCACTTGGGAGGCAGAGACAGGAGGATTGCTGAGTTGGAGGCTTGCCTGGGCTACAGAGTGAGCTCAGGGCCAGCCTGAACTACAAAGCAAGACCCTGTCTCAAAAAAAAAAAGGAAATGGCTGACCTCCACCATGAGAGAGCAGGCCCAAATGGGGCCCTGGTAACTATGTTCAGGCATGAAAATTCTGGACAACTTACTTACTGATTTTACCTGAGACAGAAATAAATGTCTTTTAGTTTTGGTTTTCTGTTCCTCACACTGAACCTGAAGCTGGGTCCTGGTGGTGTCTGCCTGGCTCCCTGTTCCTCTGAGTGACGTCTCCACAGGCTGACTTGTGCCTGTTGCTTGTGTAGCTGCCAACCTGTTTTTTGTCTGTACACACAGACTCTTCCTATGCTCCTGGCCACCCTGGCTGGCCCACCCCTCTAGAGCGCCTGTGGGGACACTGCTCAGGCTGGACTCTCATCCCTAAATGCGTATTTCCCATATGCCTTTAAAGCAAAACTCAGATGTACCCTTGGTCAGGGCTAACAGGGGATTTGAGCAGGAAGTAACACTTGGTGAAGACTTATTAAGGACGAACTTCAAATGAGGACCTTTTTTTTTTTTTTTTTTGCAGTACCAAGGTTTGAACTCAGGACCCTGCACTTGCCAGGCAGACCCAGTGTCACTGAGCTACATCCCCAGCCCCAAACGAGGGTTTATGAGATTTTCTTGGAGGGAGGATGCATCTACTCCCGTCTATTCACCCACCTGTCCCTCCATGTATCTGAGCTAAATGCTGCTCATTCGTGCATATGTGCCCAGCTGCACTAAAAACTTTAATATGTTCAGTGTAAATATGTGAAAATACGTCACAGTTGGGGCGGATGTCATCTGTTTTGTGTTTTTGTCCCATGTCTCAGTCCCTGTCCTGCCCTGGTGATCCTGAAGGAAGGATGTGAGTGTTGTGGGGAGATGGGCAGGGGCAGGGGAGGAAGTCAGTCAAGTTGGGGCAGTCGTGGTGTCCCTGAGAGAAATTGGGGCTCTGTCCCTCCCCAAAGGCTGGGAGCCGGTGTAGACCTGCCCCCACCCCCACCCCCAACCCCAGTGGTTCCCGGTGAGGGACGAGGACCCAGCCATTGTCAGCCTGGGTAGTTCAGCAAAGTAGAGACCTTCCCTCTCTCAAAATCCAACACAGCTGGAAAGGGCTGAGCATGCAGATTAGTGTGCTGGCGGTCAGTCGGAGGTTGGCGGTGGATTAGCTAAACGGTCAGTTCGGAAGGCCCCGCGGGATTGCATCCACGTGGTTCTGGGCCTGGAAGGACTGTTGTCAGTGACCTAAAAAGAAAGCTCAGGTGGGTACTAGAAGTGGCCTTTGCAAGCCGCCCGAGACACGTGAGTAGGAGTGCTGCTTAGAGAGCGGCTGCAGGCCTGGGATTGGTTCAAAGTGGGGCCTGGTGCTAGACCCACACGCAGGCCTGGGATTGCTTCAAGTGAGCGCAGGGCTCCGTGACGGCTGCAGCTGTCACAATGGCCAACAGCGGGAGGGCAGAGCCACGGGTTGTTTGATTGACAGCTGTTACGTGTCCCTGAAAACTAGTGGACTGAAACCCAGAAATCTTCAGAAGGGCAGCTCTGTTCATTACAGCCTTTTGGGACTTGGCCAAGTTGGGGGATCAACGATAGGCCCAGATCCATCTCCCCTGACCTCACGCACGTTAGGATGGTTCCCTTCTTCGAAGAGGTGGACTCAGATCTGGAGAGGCAGGCGTGGGGGAGGGTCTCGGGCTGACAGCCGAGGGGCCACTCGGACGGAGGGCAGCGGTGAGGTAACCTCACAGGCAGTGAGAGGCCACTGAGTCGAGGCAAAGTGGAGAGCGAAGGACACCAGGGAGAGCTGTGTGACAGCCCCTGCCCAAACTGTGCCCCATTCTGGCTGGCACCGGAGAGAGGGGCGAGTCAGGTGCTTCTCTCCCTCCTGCCTCAGCCTCCCAGCGTACTGGCCTCAGGGTCCTGTGCCACCATGCCCGGACTCACTTGCTCAGCTATGTGTGAGGTCCTGGGTTCCATGCCCACCACTGAAAAAAATTAAATTAACTCAAACAATAAAGAAGGATCACCCTGTTGGGTGGATCTGAGAGAGAAGCTAACAAGAGCAGGGTGACTCCTAAGGAAACATCCACATTGCTGAGCTGGGCGTGGATGGGAACTCCGGCCAGGGCTGCAGCAGGAAAGATGGGGGAAAGCAGGGGACTCAAGAGAAATTTAGAAAGTTAAAGGCCTCTGGGAATGCCTGAGCGAGGATAGGGAGAGAAGTCTGCTTAGGGCGACCCCGAGTTTCTTTCCTGGGAAACCAGGTGGGTGAGAGTGCCACCTACCGAAACAAGGAACACAGGAAAAGCTGTTTTCAGGAGGGTATTAGTACACCTGCCAATGAGCATGGAGATGCCAACATCTCCAACTCTGTGGGTCCCAGCTTCTGCAGCCGCGGAAAGGAAGGGAGGACAGTGCCTACCAACCTCATTTCCTCTACCTTAGTGGCATGACTATTTTGGCCACCAGAGGGCGCCAATGTTCCAGCTGTCCCCAAAGACTGCTTGGTCCTGCTTTACTCTGAAAAAGATGTGGGGATGACTATGGTTTTATCATATTGCCTCAGACAGATGTAACCTGAGCGTCCCATCACGTATGTGAAATGGTTTGGTGTTAGCTTCTTCGATCCCTCATTGCTGATTAGAAAAAAATCTCCACAATTTTCCATGTGTACTGGGCCTACCTCCTAACACTGCAGGGGACTTTCTTGTATGTACTTGGAACTGCCGGCTTTAGATGACAAACCTGCCAAGTCTGACTTTTTTTCCTCTTCTGGGAGATGAAGCTAGTGCCCTTGAATTGAGCTACATCCTCAGCCCTTTTTTATTTTGAGACAGAGTCACGCTGAATTGCTAAATTGCCCAGGCTGGGTTTGAACTTGCGATCCTCCTGCCTCAGCCTCCCAGCGTACTGGCCTTAGGGTCCTGTGCCACCATGCCCGGCAAAGTCTGATCCTGATGTTTTCCCACTCTGCTTTATTTTCCCCAGGTCACCCCTGTCACGAGTGACGGACCTTTCTTCCTCCCCCTCTCCTCGCGACTGGGCCTTTGGCCGTGGGAGCTTGCTCCTGCACTGTCCCGCTGGAAAGCAGGTTGGTGTTCTTCCCGTCAGCACTGCCTGCCCCACCCCCGGCATCCTCCCAGGGACTGAGGAACACGGGGAGGCGTGTCTCGCGAGGGGTGTCTCCTGCCCGAAGTGCGGTTTCCTTTCATCCCTCCTTGGTGACTCTCAGACCCACTTGCGTGTGGCTTCCAGGGAAGAGGGGAAGGAGCCTCCTGCGGCCTTCTGGGGTGCCCCCCCCGGAAGTGATTACCGGCCATGGAATCTCTCTGTTCTAAGGGTACCAAGCCTCTAGGAATGGCCGATTCTCTCTGATCTGGGAAAAATTACTTCCCAGACTCGTAGGCGCGTCGAATTCATCTCAGTCTGCTCAGATCTTTGCTGCCCACCTGGTTTTCCCACGGTCAGAACTAATTTCGGGCTCTGGGTTCACTCATTGCTTGTGCCTTGATTAAAGCAGTTCTTTCTTTTTAAACAATTCTTTTCAGAACCAGAAAAGCTCCTTTAGGCAAAAACTGCTTTTTACACATCTTGAATTCCTTAGACCTGGAGTACCCAACCTCCCCTTACACACATGGGAACATGTATACATCGTATGATCATAATATACAGTGAATGTTCAAATTTAAGCTTGATGTGGTGGTGCACCCCTGTACTCGCAGTACTCGGGAAGCTGAGGCAAGAGGATCACCATGAGTTTGAGGCCATCTGGGGCTAGGTACTGAGTTCAACGCCAACCTCAATTACAGAGCAAGAGTCTGTCTCCAAAAACCAAAATAAAAAAAAAATAAAAACACGTATTACAGTAAAAGACACAGAGCCATTAATCCCCCACACTTTGCCCTTGGCACTTTCTGAAGCAGCTGAGGAGTCCTCTTTTGTGAGGGTTTCCATAAGGTATGATAAAAAAAATACAGTGAAGGGCCAGGGATTTAGCTCAGTGGTTCTGGTGCCTGCCTTGCAAGCACGAAGTCCTGAGTTTGATCCCTGGTAACCACATACCACAGTGCCAGGCTTGGTAACTCACACCTGTCATCCCAGCACGCGGGAAGCAGAGAGGCAGGAAGATTGCTGAGTTTGAGGCTTGCCTGGGCTACATAGTGAGCTCAGGGCCAGCCTGAACTACAAAGCGAGACCCTGTCTCAAAAAAAAAAAAATTATCTTAGTGTTTACTTGGCAATGTAAGAAATCTAAAATATGAGAACTTGTAAAAGGCTGGGAACTATTATCTCACCACATCCCTCACTGGCCCCAAAGCAAAGCAGACCTCAGAAAAGCCTGACCCACCATGAGAAACAGCAGTTTCACTTCCAGTTTTATACCCAAGAGAACTGAAAGAAAGGTCCATAAAACTTCATCCGTGAATTTCATAGTAGCATTAATCTCAGCAGCCAGTGTGAACAACTCTAAGGTCCATCATGACACAAGTGGATAAACAAAGTGTGGTATATCCAGACAATGGAATATTACTTCACCATAAAAAGGAATGGAATTGTACACATTCTATAAAGGGGTTGGAAGCAGGGAGAATTGACAAAGTTGCTCTTGGATACAGATTTCTTTTAAGGCTGAGGAAAATGTTTCAAAACTGATTGTGATGATGGTTTCAAAGCTGCTGATTTTCTAGAAGCCATTGACTTTTTTGCAGGCACAGCAGGCAAGTGCTCTACAGCTGACCACCGCCCCCACTCTTGACGTGTATACTCTTAAAGGGCAAATTATATCTCAATTTAAAAACAAAACGAATTGCTGTTCGCAGATTCCAAGGCTTATAACCAAATTGTTTTTAAAAATGTTTTGACAGGGCCGGAGGGTTAGCTCAGTGGTTCTGGCGCCTGCCTCGCAAGCACAAGGTCCTGAGTTCGATCCTGGTAACCACATACATACACTGCTGGGCGTGAAGACTCACGCCCACCAGCAATCAATACTACATACCACAGGGCCGGGCATGGTGGCTCAAGCCTGTAATCCCAGCACTCGGGAGGCAGAGGCAGGAGGGTTGCTGAGTTCGAGGCTTGCCTGGGCTACATGGTCCTGAACCATTGTAACCAGCCTGAACTACAAAGCGAGACCCTGTCTCAAAAAGAAAAAAAAAAATGTTTTGACAATGGCCTCACAGCCAAGCTGACCTCACCTTTTAGCTGTCATTAGTGATTATAAGCCTTACAATAACTCTGAACAGCTGGGTCAAATAGGATTTGTTTCAGTGTTCTGAGGGGTCTTCATACTGATTTCCATAGTAGTTGTATGACTTTATAATTCCACCAACAGTGGAGAGTTTTTTCCCTCTTCCCCAAACCTAGCCTCACCAGCATTATTTGAGTTCTTGATGGTGGCCATTGTCTTTGAGGTAAGGTGGAATCTCAGTGTCTTTCATTATGCATTAAACTAAAACCAAGTGGATCGAAGGCCTCAATAGTAAAACGGAAACCCTAAATCTGCTGTAGAGAGTATAGGCAGAGCTCTTAAGGACAGAGGTGTGGGGAAGGACTTCGTGAACAAAACCCTGATCTCAGGTGAAGTACTACAAAGAATCAAAAACTGGATCTCATCTTATTAAAAAGCTTTGTACAGTGAAAGAAATCCGGAACAGAGTGAAGAGATAACATGTAAAGGAGAAAAAAATTAGCCCTTTGTTCCTTTGACAAAGAACATCTAGAGTAAATAAAGAATTGAAAAAAATCAGAGTCTCTCAAATTTATTTAAATTTTTAATTTTTTGATACCAGATGATCTGACACTTGCCAAACAGGTGCTGTGCTGCTGAGCTATATTCTTGACCCCAAACCCCCCAAATTTAAAGACCCAATCCAAAAATGGGGATCTGAGACGAATACACACTTCTCGTGTGAACATGTAGAAACGACAAATAGATGAAGAAACGTTCAACATCACTGGTCATTCGAGACATGCAAATGAAAACAATCCTGAGATTCCCTGTCATTGTAGAAAGAACGGCTGTTAACAAGAAATCAACATGACAAATGCTGAAGGGGCTGTGGGGAGAAAGGAGTGCTCCCCTGCTGTTGGTGGGAGTGGAGACTGGTGTGACCACTGTGGCGATTCCT
>PVIC010032617.1:0-20565 GCA_004025085.1 Thryonomys swinderianus | reverse complement strand
AAGGACCTGAGTTCGATCCCGGGTTACCACATATAATGCTGGGCGTGGTGGCTCACGCCTGTAATCCCAGCACTCGGGAGGCAGAGACGGGAGGATTGCTGAGTTCGCGGCGGCTTGCCTGGGCACCATAGTGAGCTCAGGGCCAGCCTGAACTACAAAGCAAGACCCTGTCTCCAAAAAGCAAAAAAAAAAAAAAAAACAACAAAAAAAATTTTTTTTCAAATTTACATGAAAGTTGAAGTGTCATGAATTCCCATCTATCCTCTACATAGAATCACTAATTGTAAATATTCTGCCACATCTACTTTATTACTCTACACACACACACACACGAGTACTAGGGGTTTTATCCGGAATCTTTTGAGTTAGTAGCAGACATGACCCTTTAAGTTTGGCAACATGAATGTTATAAGAGCAAGGACTTTCTCTGTAACCACAGTACACTTACCAGTGTTAAGAAATTTAACAGTGATACACATTTTTATATAAAACCCGTATTCCAGTATCATCAATTATCTCAAGAATGTCCATTATAATCTGGTTTTTCCCAATTCCAGGTTCCAATCCAAGATCACAAATTGCATTGCACTACTTTTTAGTTTCCTTTAATCTGAAGTAATGATTTAGCCATCTTTTTATTTTATGACCTTGGACTATTTTAAGATCAGTTGTTTCATAGAATGTTTCTCAATTTGGGTTTTTAATGCTTGCTTACTTGATAATTTTTTGATACTTGAAACACTGTTACACCCAAATTATCTTCTTTGTTTCAAATATTGCTTTGTTTCAAAAATATTTTAATATATGTGCTAATTTATTCCATTTATACAATTAGTTTTTCTTCATTGAAAAGAAAGTTTTATGCTATAACCTGCTTATTTGTAAAATAATTTTTTGTTGATGTCTTACTTATACTTTGAAGAAAGTGATAGGTGTTATTATTTCCTTATTTTGTTGTAAATTTATCATTAAAAATAAAGACTGCTGTATTCAATTAGTTATTGTATTATTTAGGATATTTGCATCCATGGTAGGTAGTCTGAAATTTTCTGTATTTATCTGGCTTTGGAGTCAAAGTATCTCATAACATAAATAGAACAGCTTTTGCCATTTCTCTCTTTACTGGAGAAATTTGTATAAGAATTATTTTTACCTTGACAGATTGGTTGAGCTCACCTTTTTGTTGTTTTGTTGGTTTTTTGAGATAGAGCCTTGCTGTATGTTCCAGGCTACTCTTGAACTATGTAGCTCAGCCTGACCTTGAACTCAGAGTGATCCTCTTGCCTCACCCTCCTGAATGCTGAAATGACAGGCGTGTGGTACTGCATCCTATTCTGGAGTTCACTTTTTTTGGGGGGGGAGACAGGGTCTTGCTGGCCCTGAACTCACTATGTAGCCCAGGGTGGCCTTGAACTCACTGCAGTCCTCCTGCCTCTGCATCCTGAGTGCTGGGATTACAGTGTGAACCGCCACACTAAGCTAGAGCTCTTTTTTTTTTTTTTTTTTTTTTTTTTTTTTGCTTTTGAGACAGGGTCTCGCTTTGTAGTTCAGGCTGGCCCTGAGCTCCCTATGGTGCCCAGGCAAGCCGCCACGAACTCAGCAATCCTCCTGTCCCTGCCTCCTGAGTGCTGGGATTACAGGCGTGAGCCACCACGTCCGGCATTTAGAGCTCATTTTTTAAAAGCATCTGAACCTTGGTTTTTCTTTTTGTTTCTGGGATTGTTGTAGCTTTCTTCTTTTTTTTTTTTTAAATGATGGTGGTACTAGGAATAGAATCCAAGGCTTCATGTAGGATAGGCAGGTACTCTCCTGCTGAGCCACATACACCCCCAGGCCCAGGCCTAGGTTTTGATAACTATTTTTTCTCCTCTCCCAGTTTTGGCATTTTACATGTATCTGTTATAAAAGAATCTGCCTTTGGATGATGTTTATTCTTGTTTATATAGAGTGCTTTGTGGACAATTAAAAGTATCCCACACTATTCAAATGTTTCTCCCCTTAGTTTAGATGGGAAGAGTTGGGTGTACAGAGGAATTTTGTTTGGATTTTGGTTTCGGTTCAAGGTTTCATCTAAGAATACAGAGCTGGGGGGCTGGAGATTTAGCTCAGTGGTTCCGGCGACTGCCTCCCAAGTGCAAGGGCAAGGTCTTGAGTTTGATCCTGTAACCACGTACAATGCTGGGCATAGTGACTCACGCCCACCAGCAATCAACACCACATACCACAGTGCCGGGTGTGGTGGCTCACGCCTGTAATCCCAGCAGGCGGAGGCAGAGATAGGAGGATTGCTGAGTTCGAGGCTTACCTGGGCTACATAGTGAGCTGAGGGCCAGCCTGAACTATAAATAAAGCAAGACCCTGTCTCAAAAAAAAAAAAAAAAAGAAAAGAAAAAAGCATAGAGAGCTGGGGGCATAGCTCAGTGGTGGAGTACTTGTTTAGCATATATGAAGCCGTAGGTTTAACTCAGTTCTTGAATTCAAATGACCATAATTCAAATAGCAAGGGATACCTAGAGTAAGCAAACATGGGAGAAACAACATGTGCAAAACCTTTCAAATACTCATACCACTGACTGTGCCTTCTTTTGCTGTTGTAAACAGTACTGAGGGAAATAATATTTTTGCATATGTAAGTATCTTCATGTTAGATTCCCAGAGTGTCAGAGTGGGTAGAGTGTCTATAGATTCTTAGTTTTGTCAGCTATTGTCAAATTTGCCCCTGTAGGATTGTTTCATTTTTATTACTACCAGCAGTATGAGAGCTTATTTCCCGTTCAGCCATGCTAACAGAGTGTGTTGCCAAACATTTGGACTTTTGCAGATCTGTTAGATCAAAAATGTTCTATTTTAGGCTGGAGATTTAGCTCATTGGTTCCACTGCCTGCCTAGCAAGTGCAAGGACCCTGGTTCCATCCCAGTAAACACATAACAAATGATATTGGGCGTGGTGACTCATGCTCACCAGCAATCAGTACCACATACCACAGTGCTGGGAGTGGTGGCTCACGTCTGTAATCCCAGCACCCAGGAGACAGAGGCAGGAGGATTGCTGAGTTTGAGGCTTGCCTGGGCTACATAGTGAGCTCAGGGCCAGCCCGAACTACAAAGCAAGACCCTGTCTCAAAAAAAAAGTTCTGTCAGAAATCTTTCTTAAAGGAAAATTATAAATAATATGTATAGATATCCCCCCTAAGAGACAGAGTTAATTCTCCTCTTGAGTATGGGCTGGTATTAGTGGCTTGCTTATGAAGAAAAAAATATGGAAAGGGAAAACAGAAATTTAACAGTGTAGAAACCTGACAAATATCACCCTAACTAGATGACCAAAGTCAGTATCACTGGAGATAAGTCATGCTTATAATGTACACTTTGCTGTGATGTGGTCAGATAGATCTAACTTTCCTTGTGTGCTTTTTGAAAAAGAAACCTGAGAGGTAGGGAGGATCCTGTTTGAACGTAGTCTGGGCAATTTAGCAAGAGTCTGTGTCTAAAATAGAGGCTAGGCATTCAGTTCAGTGCAAAGGCCCAGTGCTGTAAAAAAGCAAGCAGAAACCCATAATCTCACATCTAATCCAAACACATCATACAAAACTAAGTTGACAGGCCGAAGATTAAGCTCAGTGGTTCCTGCGCCTGTCTCCCAAGCGCAGGGTCCTGAGTTGATCCCTGGTAACAACATACAACAATACCGGGTGTGGTGACTCACGCCCACCAGCAGTCAGTACCTCCTACCACAAATGCCAGGTTTGGTGGCTCAAGCCTGTAATCCCAGCACTTGGGAGCAGAGACAGGAGGATTGCTGAGTTCGAGGCGAGGCTTGCCTGGACTACATAGTGAGCTCAGGGCCAGCCAGAACTACAAAGTGAGACCCTGTCTCCAAAAAAAAAAAAAAAAAAACTAAGTTGACAGATACTCTATAAAAGACCTGACCAGTACTCTTTAAAACTGTAATGGTCACTAAAACAAAACAAAGAAACAAAGAAAAGACTGACAAACTTCATAGGCTAGAGGAAACTAAGTGGACATGATGATCAAATCCAATACGATACCTTAGAACAGAAAAAAAGGTCATATATGAGAAAACTGGTATAATCCCAGTAAAATCTATAATTTAATTTCTTTCTTTTTTTTGTGGTACTGGGGATTGAACTCAGGTCCTTGTACTTCTAGGATAGGCAGGGTACCACTTGAGCTAAATAATTTAGTTTCTTAGATTTGACAGTTGTGCCTTAGTTCTGTGAATATTGTAGGAAAGGTGAAGGATATACAAGGACTCTGTTATAATTTTTCAGCTTTTTGGCAAATCAAAATTTATTTCCAAGGGCCAGAGATTTAGCTCAGTGGTTCCAGCACCTGCCTCGCAAGCCCAAGGCCCTGAGGTCGATCCCCGGTAACCACATACAATGCTGGGTGTGGCGACTCATGCCCACCAGTAGTCAATACCACATATCACAGTGCCAGGCGTGGTGGCTCACGCCTGTCACCCCAGCACTCAGGAGGCAGAGGCAGGAGGATTGCTGAGTTCGAGGCTTGCCTGGGCTATATAGTGAGCTCAGGGCCGGCCTGAACTACAATGCGAGACCCTGTCTCAAAAAAAAAAAAATATTTCCGAAGTGATAGTAGAAGGAAAACCTTTTGTACATGGAGGGAGGGGCTTTCAGGGAAGTGGGAATGGGAACAAAAGGCAGGATGTACCATGCACAAGGTGCAAGTCCTCTGTGATGAGTGCTATCATTATGTGTGCCTGAAATATACTGAAAAGTGTTTTGTTATTAAAATAAAAGGCAGGGAATCTATAATTCAGTACAAAATCCCTAGGTTCAGTAAAAACACTGTCTAATACACATTAATAACACCAGGCCATCATTTTTCTGAACAAAACTATTTTCTTACAAATATGAACGCAAGCACAGAGTGATTATGAGAAAAACACTTCCTAGTTACCTAGGCATTTTCTAATGCAACAACTGTTAATTGACCATCTACTATACAAGAAGTAATTGAAAAATATGGTATATTGTTAAAGATTTGGTACAATAAAAGACATGTTAGATGCCAGAAAATAAATTTATTTCAAGGTAAGATTGTATTAATCAAGATTAGAGACTTTTTTTTTTTAAGTGTTTTTGGGATGGAGTCACTGTGTGGTTCAGGTTGGCACTAAACTCACTATGTGGTTCAGGCTGGCCTCAGAGTTAGGGCAATTTTTCTGCCTCAGCTTCCCAAGTACTAGGATTATAGGCATGTGCCACCATGCCCAGCTAAAATTAGAAACTATTTACATCAAAGCCATTGTCAGGCATGGTGGCTCACGCCTATAATCCCTGCATTCAGGAGCCAGGGGCAGGAGGATTACCATGAGTTCAAGGCCAGCCTGGGCTACATAGTAAGTTCAGGGCCAGCCTGAACTACAAAGTGAGACCCTGTCTCAAAAAAATCTTAAAGAAAAAAATTTAACAGAATATGAGCATATATTTGGAAATCATATCTAGAAGAAATTACAATCCAGAACATACAAAGCTCTTTTTTAATTACATGTTTCTAATGTATAATGATAACATTCACTGTGGGAAGTTGATATATGTAGATTATACTTTCTTTTTTTTTTAAGATAAGGTCTTCCTATGTAGTTCAGGCTGGTTTTGAGCTCTCTGGTTTTGAGCTCAGGCTGGCCTCGAACTAGCAGCAATCCTACTGTATCAGCCTCCAAAGCACTGGGATTATAAGTGTATAATAAGTGCACTGCCACACCTGACTAGATTATATATTTTTGAATCCTCTCCCCTCTCTCTTCCCTAAAGACTTTTTTTTTTTTTTTTCTTTTTGAGACAGGGTCTCGCTTTGTAGTTCAGGCTGGCCCTGAGCTCACTATGATGCCCAGGCAAGCCTTGAACTCAGCAATCCTCCTGTCTCTGCCTCCCGAGTGCTGGGATGACAGGCGTGAGCCACCACGTCAGGCACTGTGGTATGCGGTGTTGATTGTTGGTGGGCGTGTCTCCATGCCCAGCATTATATGTGGTTACCGGGGATCGAACTCAGGTCCTTGCGCTTGTGAGGCCGGCACTGGAACCACTGAGCTAACCCTCCGGCCCCCCTAAAGACTTCTTAAAACAATAAAACAACAGTTTAACTGTGGCCAAGGGATAGGAAGCTGTTGGAACCCTTGTGAATTGCTGGTAGGGATGCGAAATGGTGTGGCTGCTATGAAAAACATTTTGACAGTTTCTCAAAAATCTAAACAGAATTATCACAGGATCCAGTTCCAAAGACCTAGAAGCAGGGACTTGCTACGTGTACACCAGCATTCATAGCAGCAGTATCCACAATAACTGAAGCAACTGAAGCGTCCATGCACAGATGAATGGGTAAACAAAATGTGATGTGCACATACTGTAGAATATTACTCAAGCATAAGAAGGAAGGAAATTCTTTTTTTTTGAGACAGGGTCTCGCTTTGTAGTTCAGGCTGGCCCTGAGCTCACTATGTAGCCCAGACAAGCCTCGAACTCAGCAATCCTCCTGCCCCTGCCTCCTGAGTGCTGGGATTACAGGTGTGAGCCACCACAGCTGTATTGTTGTATGTGGTTACTGGGGACTTTGTGCTTACTAGGCAGGCGCCAGGACCACTGAGCTAAATCTCCAGCCCAGGAAATTCTGATAGATGCTGCAACATGGGTGGACTTTGAAAACATGCTTAACACAATAAGCTAGCAACACAGGGACCAATGTTACATGAGTCTGTTTGTAAAAGGTACCCTAAACAGGCAAGTTTGTAGAAACATAAAGGAGAATAGAGATTTTGGAGTGAGGTAGAGAGGGGAGTTACTGTTTAATGGATAGAGTTTCCCTATGAGATGATAAAATGGTTATGGAAATAGACTGTGGCAGTGGTTGGGCAATGTGTGAGTGTACTTAATACCACTGAGTTATATACTTTAAAAAGGTACCTTGGGATGGGGATTTAGCTCGGTAGCATTGCCTCCTGCCCTGCACCTACAAGGTTGTGAATGTGATCCCCAGTAGTACCAAAAAAAAAAGCAAAAAGTTCAGTCCTAGCCTCGGAAGCTTTAGGGACTTAGCAAGACCCTGCCTCAAAAGAAAAAAAAATAATAAAGGACTGAGATTATATATTTTGCACAAAGGGTCTGGGTTCAATCTCCAGTACTCCCCCATCCCCCCAAAAATTAAAAAAAGGCAAAATTTTATGTGTGTTTATTTTACCACAATAAAAATGATTTAGGGGGCCAGAGATTTAGCTCAGTGGTTCCAGCGCCTGCCTCACAAGCGCAAGGTCCTGAGTTTGATCCCTGGTAACCACATACAATGTTGTGCGTGGTGACTCATGCCCACCAACAATCAATACCACATACCATAGTGCCAGGCGTGGTGGCTCACGCCTGTAATCCTAGCACTCAAGAGACAGAGGCAGGAGGATTACTGTGAGTTCAATGCTATCCTGGGTTGCGTGGTGAGCTCAAGGCCAGCCTGAACTATAAGGCAAGACCCTGTCTCAAAAAAATTTAAAAAAAATAAGTAATAAAATGGTCTGTCCAGGGTAGTTTTAATTTTACTTTTCATTATAAGTGAGTTTCTTTCAAACACAGATCGTTTGTATTTCCCTTTTATGACTTCTGTTATGTTTTTTTGTTTTGGTTTGTGTTTTTTTTTTTGAGAGAGAGAGAGAGAGGGTCTCACTGTGTAGAGTAGGCTGCCCTTGAACTCACTATGCAGCCCAGGCTGGCTTGCAACTCACAGCAGTCCTCCTGCCTCAGCCTCCAGAGTGCTGGGCTCACAGGCATATGCCACCGTGGCTGGCTGTGGTTTCATTTCTATTTAAATCCTTGGCCTATTTCAAATGTATCTTGGTATGTATAGGAAATACAGTCTGAAGATACTGTACATGTTATGGCATTTAACTTTTTTATATAATTATAGTCAATATCTTTGTGTTTTCTAAACAGTATTTGTCTGAGAATAGGCAAAATTATATTTCCACCTATAAATTTTGTACCCAGCATCTTTACTGAATTTTTTTTTTTTTAGACAGGGTCTCACTTTATAGTTCAGGCTGGCCCTGAACTCACTGTGTAGCCCAGGCTGGCCTTGAACTCACAGCAATCCTCCTGTGTCTACCTCCCGAATGCTGGGATTACAGCAAAATTACTTTTAAACAGAGGGGATGGAACATAGGTCCTTGTGCGTAGTTAGCAGGTGCTCTACTATTGAGCTAAACCTGCAGGTCCTGATTTATTTATTATCATTTGTCAGGTGATTCTGTTAGGCTTTACAGGTTTACCCTCATATCAGCTTCAGGTAGTGGTAGTTCTTCCTTTCAGGCCCTTTTCTTGCTTTCCTTGTTTAATTGCTTTAACTAGTACCTTTAGTTAAATGTTACTGATAATGGACAGTCTGTGATACTCCTGACCACACTTGGAATCCTGTCACATTTCCTATGGAATCTGATTTTTCTTGTTTGCCTGTGCTTTCTTTGTTTAAATGAACATGTGTTAGTTGCTTTTACACTAGATCTTAGCCAAAAGGCCAAGAAGTGATGTTAGTTGCTTTTAGAGTAATGTTTTAGCCATTGTTTTGTCCAAAAAAATGAGGGCCAGTACCTGCTGAGCCCTAGGCACTATGCTAAGCTTTGGGAAGTGTGGTTGTGGGAGTGTGGGGAACATTTCATACTTAGCTGGCCATTAAGAGAAGCCACTGGAGGGAGGGACATGATGGGGTTTGATTGGTTTGGCCTAGAGAATACTTCCATATTGGAATTGGGATACAAAGACTAACCTGGGAGAGAAAGGCCTGGGTGGAGATGAGCCAGTCAGGAGGCCACACCTGAGGTACACAGAAAGGAAGCCAGTGAGGTGGGGGGCGGCTGGAGGGAGGTGGGCCCAGCTTGGATGTGAGGCTTTTAAAATCCTTGTCTAGAGATTGGGAGTGGGGTGAGGTGGAGTCCTCCTTGCCTCTTGTACCTTTCGGGAAGGACAGCCCTCTGATCCTCATCCTTCTTCCTTAGAGGTGGTCGTGGTGACAGAACTGGCCGCTATGGTGCCACTGACCGCTCACAGGATGATGGTGCGGAGTCCCGAAGCCGAGACCATGACTACCGGGACATGGACTACCGTTCCTACCCCCGCGAGTATGGCAGTCAGGAGGGCAAGCATGACTATGACGACTCGTCCGAGGAGCAGAGTGCGGAGGTGAGGGGATGGCCAGGCCTGGGGCCGGCACTCTGCTCCCGTGCCCTCAGACTGTGCTCATGGCTTTGCCATGCCTCAGGGTCTATCCAGCTCCCTTCTTTCAGGGCTCCACTCCCAAGTTGGGTTTCCCTGGCTTCCACATGCTTGCCTCTGTACTTCCGAGGGCCACCACCTCTCTCCCTTCTGCTCTGTTCAGTTTGGGCCTGTGGTTCACTGCAAGCCCTTACTGCTTGCTCCCAGCCAGTTAGGGCACTAAGGGTTTCTTCCAGGGGACCCGGCGTCTGAGGTTGGGAGGAAAGTAGGGGGACAAGATATCTCCAAGCCAAGCAGCTCTCGGAGGCCAGGCATGGGCACTCCTGGCATTGACAGAGCCCCTAAACAGAAGGTTCCTTAGGTAACTAGCCTGGGGGGAGACCCCATCTGTGGAGAAGAAACAACCGTGCCTCAAGGTGACCTTGGTTCAGGCAAGCAGATTGCTCTCCTATCCAGTAGAGTGGGAGGTACTCTTGCAAGCCCAGCCCTGGGGCCCAGGGTATGGTATGAGCCGGGTTCCTTGCCTGGAAGGCCCAGCACAGAAGCGCCCACGGTGGGCTGCCAGCTTTGGTCAGGGGACAGCAACGGCAGACAGCCAGGCTTCCCTGGTGACCACTGTTGGGCTGCTGCTGGATGGCTGGCGGGTGGGAGTGGAGTACCAGGTTACCTGGCTCTGGCCCTCTGCAGGTGGGAGAGTGTGAGCTTAGTCCTGGCATGGGTTATTTTATTTCTGTGGTGCTGGGGATGGAACTCAGGGAGGGCTCATGCATACTAGGCGAGCACTCTCCCACCAAGCTACACCTTAGCCTCCGCACCATGTTTTGAAAGAGACTGATAGTGACAAAGGCTTGGCCAGGATCAAGGGACATAAACTAAAGGGGAGTGTTTGTGGCCCTCATTTCTTTGCCATTTCCTGCTGGCTGCTTCTGGTCCAGATCTGAAGCTGTTCCTATGCCCCCACCTCAGTTGTGGGCACAGGCCCTGGCCCAGGCTGGGAACTAGGGATAAGTGGCCTTCAGTGGCACAGGGACCAATTGTACACATTCTAGCTGGGCTGGCGAGGGAGGAGGGGAAGAATCAAGGACAGTCTGGCATGCCGACTCAGGCCAGGTCGTCCTGGGCAAATGCAAGCTATGTCTCATTATCTGCCTTTGGGAGTTCCTCCCCACACTGATACTGCCGTCTCTTGAAGGCAACTCCCCACCAAAAGTATCCTGTGGAACATTGGCAGCCCTGGAAGGGCTGCAGTCCAGGGGTCTGCCCACCTTGCCCGCCTGAACCTTTAGCCGGAGCCCGCGCACCCCTGGCTTTCAGAGCCTGCCTGCCTCAGAGAGCCAGCGGCCATCCCTTAGGCCCGCCCAGACTGATTGCCCGCCTGGTGTCTCTCGTCTCATTCTGTCGGCCAGGATTCCTACGAGGCCTCCCCGGGCTCCGAGACTCAGCGTAGGCGGCGGCGGCGGCACAGGCACAGCCCCACCGGCCCGCCAGGCTTCCCCCGAGACGGCGACTATCGGGACCAGGACTATCGGACCGAGCAAGGGGAGGAGGAGGAGGAGGAGGAGGAGGATGAGGAGGAGGAGAAGGCCAGTAACATCGTCATGCTGAGGATGCTGCCACAGGCAGCCACTGAGGATGACGTACGTGCCCCCCGTGGCCCTGGGCAGGCGGCAGAGCAGGAGGCCAGGCGGGGTCTCCTCCAGTGTCCTGAAGTTGTCCCCTCCCCTCCCTCCCCTCAACCTCAGTACCTTTCCCCCTTCTCTCCCACCCGGCACTGTCCATCCTTGGGGGCAGGCCCTGTCAGGTCCTGGTCTGGATGGGAGGGCTTGCAGATAGGCCCGCTCCACCCAGGGGAGGTGGCCATGGGTTTCTGGTTTCTGGTGGGCGTGGGAGGGCGAACAGTATCCCTCCTGCACATTCTGTTGGTTTCCGTCCTTTCTGCGTGTGTGGATCGAGGGCCAGACCCTTACCAGGCCCAGTGCGTAGTAAGTGTATTACTGGTGGCAGAGATGACGCCGGGGCCCTGCAGCCTGTGGGGTGGAGATGGGGGTTTCCTGAGAGTCCATTCTCATTCTCCCTGACCTCTTGTCAGCCGCATCAGCTCTCCTCACTAGCTTGGCCACAGAGCTGTGGTGGCTGCTGGCGGTCTCCCCACCTTTGCCTTTGTGACATTCTGTCCCTTCCATCTTTCTCCCACCTCCTGTTTCCTTCTCATTTGACTTCACCTTTGCAGCCACATGAGAAGCCCAAGAAGGCTGCTAGACGAGCTCTCTAACTAGCCTCCCTGCTCCCTGCTCCCTGCTCTCTCATTGCCCGGCCCGGGAGTTCTCTGGGCAGTGCTCCTCTGAAGTCTGTCAGCCTCCCATCCTGTGGCAGTAGGATCCCCTCTGAGTGGGTGAAGGCTTCCAAAGTCCGACCCACCCGCCACGTTGTGGGCCAGGCAGTTGCTGACTGCTGACGTTGCCTGACGATTTATGGCAGGGTGGGCCACGTGCCTAGTGGGCAAGTGCTCCTCGAAGTCCATCCTGCCAAGTGCCAGCAGCAAGGTGATGCCCTAGGTCCCACAGCCAATAAGTAGTAGAGCAGAGTTGGGGTCCAGACTGGGGTGATGGAGCCCTCCAGGTGTGGCCCTGGCGGCTCTCCTCCACATCTTCTCCACCTCCTACATGCGTGCGTGTCTCTGTGTGAAAGGCTGGTTTCCTGTTTTCTACCCTGATGAGCAAACTGAGGTCCAGGGGCAGAAGGGCCCCTCCCTGAGAGTGTCTGGTGTAGGCTGCCATCCTTCCCAAGAGGTGCTCCCTGCACGCATCTTTTTCTCCTTTCCGAGTTCTGCTACCCTCGCAGTCCAGGGCACATGGCTGGGGTCTGCTCAGGCTCCTGTCCTCCCACTCCTCTGTGTCCTGGGCATCTTCCGATGCGAGCTGGGGTAGGGTGATCCCTTTGCAGAGGGCAGGAGTCACCTCCCGGCTCTCCTCTCCACAGGACTGCCACTGGCCCCTGGTCAGGTCGCTGCCCGCCCCTCCAGTTGCCGGCTCACTTGCTCTCCTGCTGTCTCTGTGCCCCAGCGGGCCATCTTGCTGCCATTCTTCTGCCTGCACGATGCCCGTCTTCATCTGACTCACTTTCTGCACATCCAGGGCTGGAAGCCAGGGCTGGGTTCTGGTGTGGGTCTGGGGCTGTTGTCACTCGGGGGAAGCACTGAAAGAGGCAGAGACGGTGTGCCCTCTGCCAATGAGCCCTCGGGGTTCAGAGGTCTCCCGCCAGCCTCGAGCCCCGGCCACCCCTTGTGCTGAGCCGACCCCATTCTGTATCTCCCGTGCAGATCCGTGGCCAGCTGCAGTCCCACGGCGTCCAAGCTCGGGAGGTCCGGCTGATGCGGAACAAATCCTCAGGTGAGCTTTCGTTCCCAGTGCCTCCCCTTCTGCTGGCCAGCCTCAGCCTTCAGGTCTCCCTCCTGCCTCTGCCTCTCCCTCCCTCTCCCTCCTGCCTTCCTGCCACAGCTGGGAATGGACAGCTCGGGGGGTACCCTCTCTTCTTGGCCCCTTCCTACTCTCCTCACAGCTCTGGCCAGCAGCCTCTACAGGGGTTTATTGGGGAGGGCGCAGCTCTGGGCGAGCTGAGTGCTCCCCAGGAGCAGGGCCAGCCAGGCTCCGCGGAACCTCCTCTTTGGGACTCTAAATATCGAGACCCCTCCCAGGGCACTCCCTTCTCTTTCTTTTCCTTCTACTGCCCCTTGCTCTCCTCCATGTTTTTCTGGCAACAGCCTCTCACCAGAAAGGAGGTCTGACATGGACCCGTCCTTGTGTCCTAAGAGGGGAGGAAGGGACGGCTCTCACCCAAGGGGGCGTCCCCAAGAGTAGCCAGGACTTTCTGGCCTCACCCATTCCTGCCCTCCCTCTTCCAGGCTGCTCAGAGCTGGCCTGATTAGTGGGGTGGTGGGGGGAGTTGTCTCTGCAGGACCTCTGCCCAGGCTCCCCAAGCAGGCACAGTGGGGCCTCACTTTGCCTGAGCTTCTCTTGCCATCTCTCAGTCTCTCCTTTCCACACCTCCCCCTCCCCTCCTCCCTCCTCCCTCCTTCCCCCTTCTTCCTTCTCCTTCCATTCCCCTGCTACCCTTTTCTTCTCTCCCTCTCCCCTTCTCCCTCCCTTCTTCTGTCCCACAATCTCTGTCCATCTTTCTCTTTCTGATTTTACCATTCCATCCTCCTGTGTACCCTAACACTGATTGTTTTGGAGATCAAACATGCCCTCGAACTGTGCCACAGGGTCTCCCCGTGCTCCCGCCTCTGAAGGAGATGCTTTCCTGAGATCTCAAGCCCCTCCCCCTCCCCAGCCATGGCCAGGCCTAGATCTCTTGGTGGCATGAAGGTCTTCCCTGCTTTGCTCCACACACGGACCCATTCTGGGGCCCTCTCCCAAGGAGGCATCTCTGCAGCCTCGCAGCAGCCCCGGATACTCCTCCCAGACACCCATCGGCCCTTACCTCTGAGGTCCTCCTGGGAAGTCATGGCCACCATTCTGCCTGGGAGAATCTGGACTGTTGGTGGCTGTAATCCCCCACCATGGTCTTAAGATGTTTCCCTTGTGAGACCTTCTTCCCTAACACCATGGCAAGGTTGAGATGAGATTGTGTCCCTCACTGCCCATGCCCCGTGGGCCAGGAGCCCTCCTAGCCTCACAGGGAACCTGGCCTAGCTTCTGATTTGCTCCTTCAATAAACAGCTACACCTGACGTTTACCCCTACTGAGTACCCCTGGTCTCGGGCTGGGCCTGCCCTTGGATGGTCTGCTCCAGCCTATGTAGAGCCTCCCTCCTTCATCTTTGGAGACAGGTCTCTCTTGTATCCTTTCCCTCCCCACTGCTTCTCTCCGTCTGTGTCACCCCAGGCCGGCCAGGCAGGTCTGCTTGGGCCTCATTTTTCCCTTACTCTGCCTGTTTGGGGTATGTGTGTCTCTCCCCCTACCCTGGTCTCTCTCCTATTCTCTTTTTCTCCCTCCCCTTTCCCTCTTGGCCATTACCTTGCCTTCTACATCCCTCCTCTTTCTCTGATTGCTTCTCTCTTCCTTTCTCCTCTTCCCTCTCTACCCCGGTCCTCTCCCCTCGGGTCCCGCCCCCGGGAACGCCGTGTGTCCAAAGCTGTTGACTAACCCACTGCGTCTGTATCTGAATGCTGTCTCCAGGTCAGAGCCGGGGCTTCGCCTTCGTCGAGTTTAGTCACTTGCAGGACGCTACACGATGGATGGAAGCCAATCAGGTTGCTTTGCCGCACTTGAACCCCCCCCCAACAAATACTACTTTGTAATCGAGCGCTCCCCATCGCCTGATTCTTATGGACACAGTTCCCTGCCCTGTGGCCCTGTGTCCTGTCCCCTAGCCCCTCTCTGACCCTGACCCTCACTACCTCCTCTTCCCATCTCTCGCTAGCCCACTGGGCTTCCCATCCAAAGCCCACACTTATGTCCAGCCCCTTCCCGCCACCAGGCACTAGTGCTACCCTGGCGCCTGTCCTGGCTGAGCTCTCTGAGAAGGAGCTGCGAGAGGTGGGCTCGCTCCCCAAGCTCCTCAGGCCCCCATGTGCATGCGGGGTGGGTCCCAGGGACCACCCTGCTGTGACGTTAGCCCAAGCTGGGACTTACGAATTCTCGGAACAATGGGAAGTCCCACCATTGGGGAACATAGCTGTTGCACACTAACTAGAAGGATCTGTTTGGTCAGCCCTCACCCTGCATGTGAATTTGGCCCTTTGAGTTCCATGCAAAGGAACAGTTCTACTGTGTTGGTCGAAAGTTCAAGTCAAGTGTGACAGTTTTATTGACATCCTGGAGTTGCTATGCCCAGCCCTCCCTTTCCCACCCTACCCATAGGAGGTACCAGCCACCTTCTCAGCAGGGAGCCCTGTGGTCAGCCACAAGGGTGCCTGCTCCCCTAGCTTGGCGTGGCATCCCCACCCAGCAGCAGCACTGGGACCTTCGAGACCCAAGGTTTTGCCTGGGCCCCTCAGCTCCAGCTCAGGTCCCGATGTGGAACACTGGAGCAAAGCTTCCGGGCAGGAAGGGCAGCTGTGGTGAAATGGAGGGTCCTGGCAGAAGTCACCCTGGGGTCGGCTGCACAGGTGGATAAGCTAATGCGGTGGGCCCAGGACCCAGCCAGCCTTGGAAGGCGGCATCATGGCAGGAAATGCCGTCTGTTAAATATGGCTCTTTCTTTTTCCCCTTCTCCAGCACTAGCGTGCGTGCGCTCTCTCTTTCTTTCTCTCCCCTCCCCCCTCCCCTATCCCCAAGTGTAGCCTGTGTAGTGCTGGCCCTGGGTGTGGCCTGGCAGTGTCAGGGCTGAGTGGGGATTTTCGCCACTGTCCGGCAGGCGTCGGTCAGCCGAGCACTGTGTGCCTGGTGGTGTGTGTTCACGTGTGTGTGTGTGTGCGTGCGTGCGTGCACGCGTGTGCCCGGTAAAGCAGCGAGCAGCTGCGCCCAAGAGCTGTGGCGCTTTCCCTCCCTCCCTTCCTTCTTCCCTCCGTCCGTTCTCCGACCTCCCTCCGTTCCCTGTCCCTCATCCATCCAGCTGAAGGGCTCGCTCACTCTCTTCTCCTTTGCTGAAACGGTGCGTGGGGCACTGCTGCCTGGGCCTCACTGCACTCTGCTTTTTCCCGCAGCACTCCCTCAACATCCTGGGCCAGAAGGTATCCATGCACTACAGCGACCCCAAGCCCAAGATCAATGAAGACTGGCTGTGCAACAAGGTATTGGGGTGCTGGGCAGCAGGGGCCAAGGAGAGAGCCCTGACAGGGCCTGTGAGGAGGCGTGGGAGCCAAGGACAGCTCTCGCCAGCCTAAGTGACTAATCCTTAACAGTGTCTGCCCAGCAAGTACGGTGTTCAGAATGCCGGCTTCGGAGCAGAGCTGGCTGCAGTCAGACTGTCACAGGTCTCCTGTGATAGCAGGCAAGGGGCTTATCCGCTCTCTACCTCAGTTTCCCCAGCTCAAAGCTGCAAGCGCTAGGGAAGTTGTTAGGGGAGATGACACTGTCAGTGGAAGGGTAGCACGGACCCACAACCCAGTGTAAGAGTTCACTATTACTGTTAGGGAAAAGCACAGGGTGTTCCGAGGGCTCATGTAGGTGACTCAGCCTCAAAGGGCACCCTCACATAGCCACGCCAGACCTGACCCTCGGGGTACAGCGTGTAGGTACTGTGATTGCCTTCATAGTCCCCAAGAGGAAGGTGAGGGTCAGAGAGGTGGGACCACGAGACTTGTTCCTGCTCATGGAACCATAGGTGCCCTGGTGGCCTCCAGGCTGCTTTGGGACTGGCTCTGCCGGCCCACAGCAAAGGACTTACTTAGGGGAGTGGCATCTGTCACTGAAACAGCAATAGTCTCACCAGAGGGCCAGTGCTCAGCCTTTCTGGAGAGGGAGGGACCAAGTGAGAACAGCATTCCATCCCCGCTATATTTTCACTCTTTCGGGGTTTTTTGGGTTTTGGGGGGCTTTTTTTTGTGGTATCAGGGATCAAACTCAGGACCTTGCACTTGTCAGGCAGACGATGTGCCATTGAGCTACCTGCCCCCCTCATACTTTCAGTTGTTCCTCAGAACCAGGGTTCTCGTTATCTCCTCCCCCTTGCACCACGCACTTCAGATTACCAGGACTCTCTTCCCTCTCAGAAACACCAAGTCCCCTCCCTTACCATCCCCACTGCTCACACGAGCTCGTGGCTCCACTGTTGCTGTGGGAGCCCTCTCCAGCACGCTGGCCTCTTGCCTGTCTCTCCCAGCTCTGCCCATGCCCCTCCTCTGCTCAGGAGTTTACGGGTGAGACCCTCCATCACCTAGCATCATCTTCCTTTCCAGCACCCCCCTACTAGCTACAGAAGATCCATTGTTCTCTGTGCTAGGAATCCTTTGCCAGAAAAACTGAACTTTAGACCTCCCACACCTAACACCCTGCTTCTGTGCAACCCTTCTGGACTCAACCCAGCCCTGGGAGCTGAGCTCCTCTCAGCCTGCTTCCCTCCCTGAACCTCTGGCAGGGTGTGGTCTGCAGAGGCCATGTTTTCTGACCATGTGGTTGAGGCCCTGGCCCAGGAGCAGTGGTTAGTACCTACCAAAGTAGTAGAAGGTAAGGAAGGTCTCTGGAGGCTGGAATGGCCAAGAAACCTTCTCCAATGTATCATGATTCTAGGCCATTCCTAGACATAAAGCAGGTGTGGGTTGTAGCTTTTAGGGAGGAAACATTGAAAATTTCTGGCAAAGGATTCCTAGCACGGAGAACAATGGATCTTCTGTAGCTAGTAGGGGGGTGCTGGCAAGGAAGAAAATTTTAGAAAAGCATGTCTTAGGATGGATGGCCCATTAGAGGGACTATGGAGGACATTCTTCCTGGGACTCAGGAAGCCATAGAGGCAGAAGTTGTAAGCAGTGAGGGCAGTACCAATTCCTGAGCTCAGGTAAGCATGCCAGTTCAAGACTATGAAAGATTCACAGAACCAAGAATAAAAAGCCCCTGCCATCTCTGCCCGAGACCGCCCTTCCTGGAATGTCATGGGGCTTGTTGGAGGATCTCAAGATCCAGGCTTGGAGGGTGGCATGGAAAGCCTTGAGCCCTCTGACTGCCTGGCCTGTGCCTCACAGTGTGGTGTCCAGAACTTCAAACGCCGAGAAAAGTGCTTCAAGTGTGGTGTGCCTAAGTCAGGTGAGATCCACCTGCCCCCTCTGCTCCCAAGGACGTGAGGGTGGGGCAGAAGGTGATGGCTCAGGGCTTGGGAGTTGATGAGCTTCAGGACCTCACCTTTCATGACTGGTCTCTCTCCCCCATCTCTAACAGAGGCAGAGCAGAAGCTTCCCCTCGGTGCAAGGCTGGATCCACAGGCACTGCCGCTGGGCGGGCGGGAGCTCAGCCAGGGCCTCCTCCCGCTGCCACAGCCCTACCAGGCCCAAGGAGTGCTGGCCTCACAGGCCCTGTCACAGGGTTCAGAGCCGAGCTCAGAGAACGCCAACGACAGTGAGTCAGTCATTCCTTCCCTCTTCCTCTGTGCTGAGGTGCCTAAACGGGGCCCACTGAGACCAGAGAGAGAAATAGTAGTGAGCAGGACTTGGTCCTTGTGGGTATCAACCATGGCAGGCGGGGAATAGGTGATGCAGAGGAGGATGAGCTCCCCACTCCCCTTGGGACTATACTGAGGAAGTTCTCGGCAGAGGAATGACTGAGCTGGCACATGGACTGACAGGGAGTTGACCCAGGCAGAAGCAGGTGCGCAGGCAGGTGGCTAGTGGACAGGGAGCAGTGAGGGGCCACCATGGGGGCCGGAGCAGCCCACTGGAGGTGCCCCCTAATGCTGGGTCCCTTCCCACAGCTATCATTTTGCGCAACCTGAACCCACACAGCACTATGGACTCCATCCTGGGGGCCCTGGCACCCTATGCAGTGCTGTCTTCCTCCAACGTGCGTGTCATCAAGGACAAACAGACCCAGCTGAACCGAGGCTTCGCCTTCATCCAGCTCTCCACCATCGTGGTGAGGGCGGCACAGGGGGGGGCCGGGCAGCCAGAGTCCCGGCCCCCAGGGTGGGGAGGAGGGACCCTTTCCCCACTCACACCGCGGCCCCAAGCCTGGAAATGGGGCAATGGAGCCGGGGGCCTCCCCGGGCCTGACCCTTCTGTCCCTGCCACTCCTCCACCCACAGGAGGCAGCCCAGCTGCTGCAGATCCTGCAGGCCCTGCACCCACCGCTCACCATCGACGGCAAGACCATCAACGTTGAGTTTGCCAAGGGTTCTAAGAGGTCAGGGCTCCCCTATGTCCCCTCCCAACCTGCCCCCCAGCTGGAGGCCCCCCCATTTCACTCCTAGTCTCTGCATCCTCCCTAGGGATATGGCCTCCAATGAAGGCAGTCGCATCAATGCTGCCTCTGTGGCCAGCACTGCAATTGCTGCGGCCCAGTGGGCCATCTCACAGGTAATTAGCCCCTCGACCCCCAGCGTTGACACCAGGCATTCTCAGCAGTGTTATACTCTATGCAAACAGCAGGGCTGGCTTGCTAGCCAGGCACACAAAGCCTTGCAGCAGCTGGCACAGACCCTTCCCCATTCCCAGCTCTTTACATCCCCTGGTCTGTTCCCACCGTCTTCTCCAGCAGTTGCCTCCTGGGCTTATAATATTCTCAGGGCTGGTCTATTCTGTTGGGTGGAATTCTTTATTGTCCCAAATTGGTATGATGTGTTATCTACTCCTTATATTTATATGCTGTCTTATGTATGTGATATGTACATATATACCACACATTCTGGAGTTTAAAGGAGTTTAAAAGTAGAAAATAAATGGGCCTGAGATTTAGCTCAGTGGTTCCAGGACCTGCCTAGCAAGCGCAAGGTCCATGGTTCAATCCCCGGTAACCACATACAACAATACTGGGCCTGGTGGTTCATGCCTGTAATCCCAGCGCTTGGGAAGCAGAGGCAGGAGGATTGCTGTGAGTTTGAGGCTTGCCTGGGCTACATAGTGAGCTCAGGGCCAGCCTGAACTACAAAGCCAGACCCTGTCTCAAAAAAAAAGTAGAAAATAATCGAGAGAAGAGACTAAACAAGTGGAAGAAGCTGGGCATAGTAGCCCATGCCTGCAATCCCAGCACTCAGAGGCTGAGGCAGGAAAATTGAAAGTTTGAGGCCAGTCTGGAGAACTTAGTAAGACAAAGTCTCAAAATTAAAAAATTTTAAAAGGCTAGGGGTGTAGCTCAGTATGGCGGTCCCGAGTTCAATCCTCAGTACTACCAAAAAAATAAAAGGGCCGGAGATTTAGCTCAGTAGTTGCAGTGCCTGTCTCGCAAGTGCAAGGTCCTGAGTTTAATCACTGGTAACCACATACAATGCTGGGCGTGGTGACTCATGCCCACCAGCAATCAATACCACATAACCACAGTGCCGGGCGTGGTGGCTCTCGCCTGTAATCCCAGCACTCAGGAAGCAGAGGCAGGAAGATTGCTGAGTTCCAGACTTGCCTGGGCTACATAGTGAGCTCAGAGCCAGCCTGAACTACAAAGCGAGACCCTGTCTCAAAGAAAGAAATGGGAGGATGTGGTGGTGCATGCCAGTCTGAGCCACTTACGGAACCCTGTCTCAAGATAAAATCTAAAAGCTGGGGGCGGAAGGATTAGCTCAGTGGTTCCAGCGCCTGCCTCGCAAGCGCAAGGTCCTGAGTTCGATCCCCGGAAACCACATATAATGCTGGGCGTGGAGACAAGCCCACCAACAATCAATACCACATACCACAGTGCCAGGTGTGGTGGCTCACGCCTGTCATCCCAGCACTCAGGAGGCAGAGACAGGAGGATTGCTGAGTTCGAAG
>PVIC010032616.1:0-20595 GCA_004025085.1 Thryonomys swinderianus | reverse complement strand
GCAAGGTCAGTCTGGGCTACTTAGTGAATTCAGGACCAGCCTGAACTACAAAGTGACACCCTGTCTCAAAAACAAAACAAAACAGGGCCGGAGACTTAGTTCAGTGGTTCTGGCTCCTGCCTCGCAAGCGCAACGTCCTGAGTTCGATCCCAGGTAACCGCATACAATGCTGGGCATGGAACCAGCAGTCAGTACCACATACCACAGTGCCGGGCGTGGTGGCTCACGCCTGTCATCCCAGCACTCGGGAGGCAGAGGCAGGAGGATTGCTGAGTTCGAGGCTTGCCTGGGCTACATAGTGAGCTCAGGGCCAGCCTGAACTCCAAAGCGAGACCCTGTCTCAAAAAAAAAAAAAAAAAAAGCCCACGAAAACAAAACAAAACAGAAGTCACCCGCAGGTGACCCGGCATCTTCTCCCCTGTAAGGGGCAAGACCCAGGTTGAGGCCATCAGCACAGCTGGGATGTGGAGAGGGCAGCAGCCTGGGCTGCGCCCGGAGGATTCTGGCTGCGGCCCCTGCTGTGGGTTCCGAGCAGCAGTCCTGGGTGGCAGAGCCCAGGCGCTGTGGCCGTGTCCTCGCAGTAGGTGGCCCTGGGTCGCAGCCTCCCCTTCTACAGCACCTGTCAGGTCCCGGAGCACAGGCTCCATCCCCAGCATCCGGGGGCTGCGAAGTGACCCTTGTTCGGCACCGGACCCTCCCAGGGATGCCTCACGAGCCGAGCGGGGGAAAACTCGCAGCACACTCCTGCTAAGGAGCGCCCCGGAGCACCCCTGCCACTGCTGTTGTCTGGGGCATGAGGCTGGCAGGAGTTCGGTGAGGAGCCTGGGTATGAGCATGAAACCTATTTTAAATATGAATCTTATGATTTTGTACAAGTTATTTAAAAACTACCAACTTCAGTTACTTTGCCGATGACAAGGATATGGTTTGTATCTCCTGTGTCTATGTGAGATAAGTGTAAAAAATCAAATCATGTGTTCTGAATAGAAATTTAACATGTGCTGGATTCCCTTCCCTTTCTTCTACACTCTTTTCAGAGCTGCGCTTCGGGATTTCTCTTTGACTCCTCCTTCCCTTCTAGTCCTGTGTGGTCCTGAGAAGTCTGGATCTCCTGCCCCAAGGACGGCTCCCCGACAGAGGAAGTAGCACAGGGAGGAGCTGCATTTAATGCACCAGAATGATGTCAAGTTGAGTCTCTGTGATCTGGCACATCGCGAGGCCCCTCAGTGATACAGGGACAGCGTGACACCTGCAGCCTCTGTACCCGGCATCCAGACCGAGTCCCTGCATCTGCTGAGATGCAGGAGGAAGATGTTGTCTGAGGTGTGAGGTGGCTGAAGGGAAGGTGGGTCAGGCAGGGTTGGGGACCAGCTCGGACGCCCAGTTCTATGGAGAACCAGGCAGTCGGGTGGGGGTGGTGTCCCTTGGTGCAAGAGCTACCCTTTCAGCAGACATGTGAGTTGACTGTCTGCAGGAGCAGATCACGGCCTTTACTCCCAGCCTTCTAATTCACAATGTGCTCTCCAGGCATCAATCAGGAATGACTAAAGCACCAAATGAAGTTCAGCTTTTTCTTTTTTTTTTTTTGGAGACAGGGTCTCGCTTTGTAGTTCAGGCTGGCCCTGAGCTCACTATGTAGCCCAGGCAAGCCTCAAAACTCAGCCATCCTCCTGCCTCTGCCTCCCGAGTGCTGGGATGACAGGCATGAGCCACCACCCCCAGCTTAGCTCAGCTTTGAAAATGTGGAGAAACAAGAGGCATCTAGACCTGGTTTTACGTGATTTTCTGTGTGGGAAGATCTGAAGACAAAAAAACTATTTTTTGAGCTGCTAGAGGAGTTCATAAAGGCTGTAGGACATGAAATAAGATACACTGTATTTCTATATGTATTAATGACAGATCCAAAATTAGAATTAGGCAAACTCTCCTTGTCCTCATGTAAGAAAGGTACAACAGAAATACAACAGAAAAATGCAAGATTCCTGCACCAAAGCGTCATGGAGAAACACTGAAGAAGACTGCAGTGATGGAAAGGTAGCCTATGTTCATCTATCAGAAGGCTTATGGGTGCTAAAACAATGAAATGCCCCAAGCTGAGCTACGGATTTAACAAAACCTCTGCCGAAAGCCCAGGAGCTCTTTACCTCCCTCAGAAATTGTCAAGATGATCCCAGAACTTAGAAATGCAAGAAGTTCAGAATAGCTAAAACAATCTGGAAAGAGAAGAATAAAGTTGGAGGACTCTCACATCCCAGTTTCAACACTGATCAGCCATAGTGATTCAGAGTTTAGAAATGGCACAGAGAAGTTACTCAGGCCAGTAGGATGCCACTGACAATCCAGAAAAAAAAATACAATTGACTTTCAACAACATAATCTAGTAGAGAAGAAAAATGGTATTTATAACAAATGCTGCTGGAAGAACTGGATATCACATACAAAAAATTAATTGGGCCTTTGTCTCATATACAAAATTAGCTCAAAATAAGAAGCGAAGCTATAAAACTTAAAAGTATCTTTAAAAAAAATGCCTGTGTTTTCTTCTTTGGATTGGGAAATAGTTTCTGAGATAGGACACCGAAGTTCAACAACAACCAAAGAAAACATTCATTTGGTTTATGAAGATTAAATACTTTTTAACTTCAAAGGATACTATTAAGAAGGTAAAAAGAAAACTGGCAAAATGGGAGAAAATATTTGTAGGCCTATATCTAATGGGCAAATAATCAGAATATAAAGAATTCTTACAACTCAGCTAGTCGTGGTGGCACACATCTGTAATCCTAGAATTCTGGAAAGCTGAGGCAGGATAATCACAAGTTTGAGCCAACTGGGGAATTTAGGGACTTAGCAAGACCCTGAATCAAATTAGAACATAAAATAAAGGACCATGGATGTGTAGCTCAGTGTGGAGGCTGTAGGTTCAATCAGCACCGAAAAGAAATTCTTACAACTCAGCAGTAGCAGCAGCAAAAAGCAGTAAATTGTTCAATTAGAAAGGGGTGACGTGTTGGGCACATGCTAATTAGCACATGAAGAACTCATTACCGTTAGTAACTATGGAAATGTCCATCTATCCCACAATGCAATGCCACCTCATTCCCTTCAGTAACTATGGAAATGTCCATCTATCCCACAATGCAATGCCACCTCATTCCCTTCAAGATGGATGTAACAAAACAGTCACACGGTAACTAGCATTGAAGAGATCTGGGTTGTGCTTCCATGCCAGTGGGAAAATAAAATGGGTACAACCAACAGCTCCTCAAAATATTAACTATCTCATTACCATATGACCCAGCAATTCCACTACTTGGTGTTTGAATTATTTTTCTGGTTGCTGAGACAAAATACCTGACACCCAAAGTTAAAGGAGGAAAAGTTTATGTAGCTCACAGTGTGCAAAGGTTTCAGTGCACAATCGGCTGCACCAAGGCAGGGTGGCAGGCAGAGAAGAACAGCTCACGGCTGGCAGAAGGTAGCACAGTGGCACGAGATGACCCCAGCCCTTTCCATCCTTTATATCCTACTCGGACTCTTCAGGGTGGGCGAGTGAGGAGCACGGGGAGGTGCTTCGTGGCACTTTCCTGTGGCAGAAGCGGCTGGAAGCTGGCGCCGAGCGTGGGTGGGGGCCACCTTCCTTTTGGCAGCTGTGTACCTAAGGGGCCGGACATGCTGCTAGGTCTGGCCCTGGCATGCGGGCTCTGGGCAGGGACGGAGCGGGAAGGAGCGGGGAGGCGAACCCACTCAGAGACGAAGCCCAGCAGAAAGCCAGCCCAGGGCTCGAGCCTTCTGGAGCTGGCGGGACGAGGGTTCGGCCCGCTGAGCACCAGGCCCCGGGCTGTGACCCCGGTCTCCGTCTCCCAGGGTGGCATGAGGCCTGGGCTGTTGTGACCACGTTATGGTGGGGAAACTGAGGCTCAGGCCGGAAGCTCCCCCAGTGACACAGGAGAGAGCTGGTGAAGGCTGCCGCTGCCAGGGGAGCCGGAGCCCGACTGACTCCCCAGGTCTGGGCTCTGCGGGCCCGTGTGTCGGGTATCCGGCCCTTGCTCTTGGGGTTCTCGGTGACAGTGGACCTGTCAGAGCTCCCCTTTCCGTGCTCTCACCGGCCCCGTGCCCCCTCATCTCCAGTCGCACAGGAAGCACGTCTCCCCTCCAGGTGCGGCTGTCAGGAGCCCCGCAAACAAGCCCGGGGTGAGGTGCTGAGATAAGATTTCCCAGCACCCTTTGCAAACACATGTCAGGGGCAAGACTGACCCGACGCTAACCGGCCTGGTCTTGCGGAGGCCGTGGATCTAGCCGACGCCTCTGAAAGGGTTCTGTGGTTGTTTTTTGGGGAGGAGGTTGGTGCTTTTTCTGATGAAAAGTGACGCATTTTTGGGAAGAAAGGACCCTGTCACTTTATTTCCGTTCATATCCACCGGGGGAAACGCCCGTGGAGAAGCTTCTCCTGTGTGACTGTTTCTCATGTGTCTCTTGGTGACTGTTCGAGGGGCTACAGTTGGAGGCGTGGGGCCATTTAGGTGCTTAGGTTCTTAGTATGGAGATTTCTAACAGAAGATTGAAGCCTGAAACAAATGCTTATGAAAGATGGTCCCAGAGGAAATAAGGACGGCTGGGCCAGCTCTGCAGGGCAGCGCAGAAGTCTGGAAGTGGCCGAGGCGGCAGAGGACCAAGAAACGCTTAGCTGGAGGCGACGGGGTCGAGTTTTAAGAGCCTCTCCCTGACCTGTGTGGCGCCCGCGCTGCGGAGGCTCCAAAGCGTTTGTGGAACTGAATTCAAGCTGAGCTGGCAGAGGAGAAACCTCAGTTCTGTGCTCGGCACGGGGAGGCTGAGCCTGTTCCTCCCAGAGCTCCTGCGTGGGGGCTCAGGAAGAGACTGCGTTTAGAAATGGGACTCTGTGACAGGGAATTAGGTTGCAGTAGTTATTTAGGGCGAACCCTAAACCCCTAGGACTGTGGCCTTCTAGGAAGGGGTGGATGAACCCGTAATCAGAGCACCCTGGGAGACTGAGGCAGGAGGGGCTCAAGATTAATCCTGGCCTGGCCTGGCCAACTTTGCCTCTTAGTGAGACCTTGTCTCAAACACATGGAGCTGCATGCAAAGGCCTGGGTTTAACCCCCACCCAGTACTGAAGAAAAAGAAAGGAAGAAAGATAAGCAGGAGGTTAGGACACAGACACACAGGCACTCAGAGGGACAGAGTATGTGAGGACAGAGGGGTGATACGATCCAGAAGCCAGAGCGAGGCCTCAGAAACCAAGCTGCCCAGTGCTGTCTCTAACCTCCAGCCTCCAGGACCGTGAGAACCAATACTCTGAGCTTAAGCTCCCACGTCTCTGTGCCTTGTCATGGGGCACAGGGCTGGAAGGCCCTGCCTTATTCTCACGCGAGATCCGCTTTGACGCGTGGGAAGAGGAGTCGGGACATTATTCTCACCCAGTCGCTGTTTATCAGGGTCAGATACCAAACGCCTCACGTTTGGTATCTCTCAGCCCTTCCTCAGGCACCCGCCCCGGGTCTGACTTTGGGGCGGGCTGAGAGCGGGGTGCTGTCCCTTGTCACCGCTGGTGGCTGCAGGGTCTGCTCAGGAAGCGCTGGCGGTCTTCCGGCCTTGGCTGCCCAGGGTCTGAGCTGGGGTCTGGGGTCTCTGTGGTTTCCGGTCTTGGCCTCCCTGCCCTGATCCTGCTGCACCGCCAGAGGGTGCAGCTCTTGGGAAGCCGCAGAAGATGTTCTTCGGGGCCTCCGTCACCTCCACGGTGGGGGTGACCTGCTCCTGCCCCTGAGCACGGCAGGCGGGTGCCAGGGCCTGGCTCCTGGCCTGGGGACTTTAGACCAGAGACCGCCGCGCGAGAAGCCGCGTGGGGCCAGCAGGCAGACGCCTGTGAGCTCGAGGCCGGGAGAGACGCGCAGGAGCCAGCCCGCCCTGCAGCGCCCTGGGAGCTGATGCTGCGGGCAGAGACAGGGACCGACTAGTCGTGTGGGACCAGGCAGCTGAGCCCGGGGAGCTCAGAGAGCTGCGGACCCTGCTCACCGAGGGAACGTCGCGGGTTCCCCTGCAGAGGGTGCAGGGGTGATGGCGGGCCGGGGCCTGCCTGGGCGACCCTTGCCTCGTTTTCCCTGTGTCCGTGATGCGGTATTCCAGTGAGCACGGGGAGGGTGCTCAGAGCCGAGCGTGGCTGGTGCTCTTAGGTCCTCACCCTGCTTGTCTGCAGACTCCAGCTCTCCTCTCCCAGGAAGGAGAAAGACAGACACAATGAAAATGAACAGGAAAGACGAGCATTAGTAACAACAGAAGACGGAAAAATCATGAAAGCAAAATTGCTTTTACAATTGGGCAGAAGAGGGGCCGGGGATTTAGCTCAGTGGTTCCAGCATCTGCCTCACAAGCGCAGGGTCCCAAGTTCAGTCCCCAGCACACCACACACCACAGTGCGGGCGTGGTGGCTCACGCCTGTCATCCCAGCCCTCGGGAGGCAGAGGCAGGAGGATTGCTGGGTTCGAGGCTTGCCTGGGCCACATAGTGAGTTCAGGGCCAGCCTGAACTACAAAGTAAGACCCTGTCTGGAAAAGAAAACAAATTGGGCAGAAGAAAACATGTTAGCTTTCCATGACTGTGACAAATAGCCAAGCTCCTACACTTAGGACAAGAAGAAGTTTTCTGTGGCTCACGGTTTGGGAGGTCGCAGTCCATGGTCAGGCGGACCCATTGCTTTTGGACTCGCAGTGAGACACGACACCTGTGTAAGTGCACAGGGGGCCAAAGCTGCTCACCTCCAGGCAGCCAGACGGTGACAGAGAAAAACAGGGAGAGACTGGGTCCCCAGTGCCTGAGAGCACGATTCCAATGACCTGAGCCCCACCAGGGGGCCCGTCTCTCAAAACTTCCATCACTCCCAACAAGGTCAAGCTGAAACCGAACCTTTGTTTGGCACATTCGCTTTGTGGACCTGTTTTGACTGAAACCCTAGCTTTCTTTCCCTGGTTCCCAAGGCTTATGTCCATCTTGCCAATAAAAATGTGTTCAGTCCATTTCCAAGGGTTCCTGACGTCATTATTGTTCCAACATTGCTCAAAAGTTCAAGTCTAAAGTCTCCTCTGAGACTCAAGGCAAACTGGGCTATGAGCCCCAGCAGAAATCAAGTTACACATTTGATTTGGGGCATGGGATGAAGAGGGGAGATTGCAGGGCAGACAGCAAGCCCTACAGCATGCTGTCTGGCATCTGGATCACTCCGGCTGGATGCAAGTGTCCAGAGTCTTGGAAAACTGCACCCCTGTGGCGTGGCTGGTTCCAGTCCCCGTGGTCACTCTCTCAGGCTGGCTCCACTTGTTCCTGGCATCTCTCCCTTCCTGGGTTTCGAATGCAGCTCTGACTTCACTGCTGTATGCATCACGCCATTGGTAGGGACTTGGATTCCAGCACAGCCTCCTCGGCACGCCTGGCTCCCCTCTGTCGCTGGAACGCAGCACCCCTGGCCCTAGGAGGCCAGCACTGTGCAGACGGTGCTGGGCTCTGTGGCAGTGTGACCTGGGCCCGCTACAGCTGAGACACAGGGGCCTCGGAGTGCTTCGCTGGCTTGGCTGAGCAGGGCTCCCTGGGTCTCCTCGCAGAAGACGGCCCTGAAAATTCTTAGAGACAGATGTGGTGCAGATCTCTTAGATTCCCTTTAAGCATCTTTCCTGTTGCCTTCAGGAAACTACTTGGTTTTTTCTTTTCTTTTCCTTCTTTCTTTCTTTCTTTTTTAATAAGTTGAGTTTATTGGTACATTTTAGGTATACATTATGATCACACGCCTTATGGAGAATTTGTACCTGTACTTGCGGGATCTTGATTCTGGTGTTTCCCCATTGCCTGCCCTCCCTTCAACCCCACCCCCTATAGACATAAGCTTTGTTTCTGTTTTTCCCTTTTTCCCATCAAATTTTTTCTTTCCCCTGACCCCACCTAGTTCCCCTTCCCCTTTGAACATTTTCTTCCTATTTTACAATATATGTCATACGTTCCTGAGCTCATTTACATCTTCCATTTATGACATTTCCTTCCCCAGATGAACCAGTCTGGCAGCTTTAAAGTCAGCTTCCCATAAAGCCCCGTTCCCTGTCGTGTTGTGAGAGGCCGTCTATCCTCATCCCTGTAGCCATGATCCTTTCACTGTCTGCATCCTATCAGCATTCTGGTTTTCTGAGCCCTCACTATAATTGCATATAATGTTTTGTTTGCAGCTTGCTAGGGTTATTTTTTTTTTCATTCCAAGCTTTCCCTGGATTTTCCAAACTCTTCTAGGAAACCAGTTCCAAAAGTTTCTCCACACTGTCTCAGGTATAAGTAACAGCAAAATGACCCTACTTTGGCTATCGGTTTTCTGTGTTAGTTGCTCTAATTACTATAACAAAATAACTGGCACGATCCACTTTTAAAGAAGAAAGGTTTATGTGGGCTTACAGTTTTTGAGATTTAGCCTATCCTCAGACGGACTCACTGCTATTGTGGTGGGGCTGGGAGGTGAGAGAAAGAGGCCAGAATGCCACTCTGGGGGAACTCTGGAAAGTTCCATGACTATCAATGTCACCCAAGTGGGGACCAAGTCTTTATTAAACAAATGAGCCACTGGGGGGGACATTTCAGTCCAAACTATAGCGACATGGAAACATTGAAATAAAGGACACAATGCAGGTTTGTTAAAATAACAAATTAAAAATAATTAGCTCTCTAAACATCTCCCACAAAGCTAAGATAGATGAGGAAAGCTGATAAGACAGAAAATTGGCCCAGACACAAATCGCAAAAGAAAGAGTTAAAGGACAGAAGGAAGAATACTCACAAAGTTGAAAAGGGGCTAAGTGAATATAAAACATGATAAATAAGGCCTAATAAATGCGGAGAGATAGGAAAAGCATGGAAAAACAAAAGCTGTCAACTTGAAGATTAGCAAGATGGATGTTAAGAGGATAAGAAGGCAAAAGGGAAAATAATTACAGTGAAAGTAAATCATGGCCACAGAATATACCAAAACATGGCAGCAGTACAAAGATTGGAGGGTTCTTAAAACAGAATAAACACATGCTCAAAGATTAGGGAACAAAAACAAACAAACTGCAAGAAAAAAAGCGAGTTGAAAGTCAGCAAGTGGAAAAGCTCCTCAGGCAGGATGCTCTCTCCCCGAGCAGGCGCAGGCTGGGGCCAGCCCGGACCCTGAGCTCGGCCTGGGAAGCCACTCTGTGAAGACCCCACCACCATCCACACCGATCTTACACCACCCTGTTAGCTTGTAAACTGTGACGGTCGATCCTCTGTGTCAGCTTGGACAGGCCAAGGCGTCTAATTTGGAAATTTCTGTGCAGGTGTCTCCTACGTGTGGTTAACCTTTGTATCCGGTTGACTGAGCCGGAAGCAGCCAGCCCTCCCTTACTGGGTGAGTCTCTTCTAATCAGCTGAAGGTCTCCAGAGCCAAGATGAATTTCCCAGACAAGAAGAAAGTATGCGTCAAGACGACAAGATACAAACCCCTGCCTTGGTCTCTCGGCTTCCAGGTTTCCTTTGTGGATTTCACACTTAAGGCTAACTTAGTCGCCGATCTTCAGAATCGTAGCAGTGAGGCAGACACCCGCTGCTCTCACCGCTGGATGTGAGCTTCATCTTCATCTCTCTGACTGACATCAGTATCGGTTCCTGATCTTGTGTCTGCTGAGGGATCTGGGTACAAGGGCTCTAAATGCCTTCATTTTGAGGCTGGAGAGGACAGTCTGGGGGTAGAAACTGGGGGAATGGAAGAGCCTTCCAAACTTGGGCAGCAGAGGGAAGGAGGGGAGGCAGCCGCAGGTTGAAGGTGTGGCACAGGGAGCCGTGAGTGCCCCGCAGAGGAGGCAGGACCGCAGGGCTGGGCAGGACCCCGAGAGGCAGGTGGAGGTGGAGGCCCTGAAGCTGGGAGTCGAACGTTCTGTGTTTTAGAAGCTGGAATTAGCCACTGGTAACTTCATTTAACAGCGTGGCTAGGAAATCAGTGCGATGACTAAAGTATCTCTTTGCTTCCAAGTGAATACTTCTTTACAAAAAGCCAACTCTGTAACCCAAGAAGTTAAGTTGCAAAATATGTGAAAATCAGAAATGGTTCTGAAACTCCAAACCACAAATTGAAATTTTACGGGAAGAAGTGTTAGGGATGTGTTCGACACGAGGGCACACTTGTGCCAGCAGCAACTGAGCCACATGAGGATTTAACACCTTTGTGCTCGTGGTCAAGGACTCTGTAGCCCCGCTACCCTCTGCAGCACCCCTTCCTGGCAGGAGAGAATCCCAGGCGGTGGGAGGGGTGATGGGTCATGGTGGCCTGTGGTGGTGAGGAGCTCTCTCCTTGGTGGTTGTGGAAGTTGTGAGGTGACAGATCCATCCTTTGGATCTACTAAGTTGTCAAGGCTGGAGCTGCTGTCCTTCCTCAGCCCCGCACGGAGCTAGGATTCCAGGTGTGGGCGCCCTTCCCTCCTTCCCATGAATCGAAAGTCACTTACGTAAAACTTGAGTTTGCGTTCCTTTGCTCACGGTCACCATAGGTCATCCGCCCCTTGAAGGTTCTGTTCGGGCCGAGTTCAATACCTGGAACGTGTAGGGGGCACAGGAGCCCCCCGTGGAGACGTTCACAGATTGGGTGGAGGAGCTCTGCCCCCTGCGCAGTCACGGCACAGGACAACCAGCTGGTAGCGCCTGTGTGTTCGACAAAGAGTAGCACTTTTCAGAGTCTAATACTAATGAAATGGGCCCTGATGATTCAACAGGAAGGAAGCTTTCAAGATGGCTCCCTCTTCCCTGTCTGGTAGCTTAATAACATTTATCTGTCTGTCTATCTATCTGCTTGCCTGCCTGCCCATCCATCTGTCCATCCATCTGTCTGTCCATCCGTCTGTTGTCTGTCTGCCTGGCTGCCTGCCTGCCCATCCATCCATCCGTCCGTCCATCCATCTGTCTGTCTGTCTGCCTGCCTATCCATCCATCCATCTATCCGTCCGTCCCTCCATCCGTCTGTCCATCCGTCTGTCTGTCTGCCTGGCTGCCCACCTGCCCATCCATCCATCCATCCATCCATCCATCCATCCATCCATCCATCCATCCATCCATCCATCCATCCATCCGTGTGTCCATCTGTCTGTCTGTCTGCCTGGCTGCCTGCCCATCCATCTGTCCGTCCGTCCATCCATCTGTCTGTCTGTCTGTCTGCCTGCCTATCCATCCATCCATCTATCTATCCGTCCATCCCTCCATCCATCTGTCTGTCTGTCTGCCTGGCTGCCCACCTGCCCATCCATCCATCCATCCATCCATCCATCCATCCATCCATCCATCCATCCATCCATCTATCCATCCATCCATCCATCTTTGTGGTACCAAGGATCAACCCAGCCCCTTGATGCCACTTGAACTTTCAGCACGCATGGCTATCCATCCTATCCCTGGCTGCACAGTCGGTGGCCTGCTCTCATCGCTAACCTGGCCTCCCCTTTGCTTCCCACAGAGCAATTCAGAGCGAGCGGGGTGCTCGCAGGACTCGGGGAGGCCCGAGGGTGACCGTGGACCCCTTCGGTGAGTGACCAGGGCTGAGGCAGCTCGGGGCCCCAAGTCTGGGTTCCCTTTGATGACGCATGCTCCCAGGGGACTCCTGAATAGTGTCCTATGTGCCGAGAGCTTCAGGGAATGTAAGGAAAAAATCCCAGGACTGGAGGTTTGGTGCTCCTTCGAAGTTTAAAAATTTATTGGGATGAAATTCACAAACCATCTTAAAGGAAATGATTCAGTGTCACTGTGCGTGCAGAATATGGGGTTTTAAGTTAAAGTCACCGATCCAGGTCTCAGACCACACACGATGAGCTTGATGTGTGTTTCCTTCAGTCAGGACACTGACCCACAGGGAGGGGCCATCCTCACCCCCGACGAGGACAGCAGGGCTCCTGAGGCGCGACCCCTGCATCCTGACCCTTGCACCCTGACCCCTGAGACCTCCCTCTTGCGAATCCTTAAGACTAGAACAGCCTGTGTGACTCCCGTGACCACCCAGTCTGGGAGAAGCACCCGAGCGGCAGCCAGGGACTGACTCCTGGGGAAGGGAGGGGTCTGTGTTGGAGACAGGCCCCCCGCCCGGTGCTGGGGGCCCAGGGGGCGCCGTGGGGCCACAGCCACAAGGTGGTTGGTTTCTCCACCAGCCAAACAGGATGCCGTGTGAGAAGCTGTGCAGAGGGCCGGGACGCAGGCTGTGAGGACAATTTTACCAATAGACAAAGAAGGTAGCAAAGGCAAGGGTTTGTTTCGGCGAGAGCACTGTGCCAAGGGTGAATTTCCAAGAGAATCCATCGGGCTGGGAGAGTCGGGGTGGAAATGGAGTCGAAGCGGTGCGTGGTCATCTAAGGGAGGTCTCTTCCGGGATCACACACATCTCCTTGCACTCTTCCAGGAGCGTTTGCAGTTGTGCTCACGTGGAGCTCTGACGAGACCATTTCTCGTGGCTTGTGCAAAGCTGTTAGCTTCGTGTCCGAAAGTGGTAGGAGGGTCTCCATGGGCGTTTCAGAGAAGACGGATCAGACTCAGTGGGCGAAGCGCTGGGCCGACCGCAGACAGTCTGCGGCTGCCTTGTGACAGCCACTGTTGGGCCGCTGGCAGAGGAGATTTGAGAAAACCCGTGGGGAGCTGGAGGGGTGTCCTGGGCTTTGTCCCTGCGTCTGGTGGGCAGAGCTTGGAAGGCACCCAGAAGGGGTACCTGGGTGAGGACCCACTGTCCCCACCCACGGGAGACCTGGTGTCTTTAGCTTTCTGTTAGGAGAGAACACAGTTGGTTTCCTCAGGGAGCCTGGCCATCTTGGAGTGATGGCTGTGCTTCAGTAGAACCTTCTGGAACCTCCCTTGGCCAACACAGAGAAGTCACAGGGGCCCAGAGGTGAGAAAGGAGCTCCCCCACAAGCAGGGCCTTTCTAGCTCTGACATGCGTAGTTTCTTCATGGAAGCAGCCAGAGGTTCCAGGAGGCAGGAGGAAGGTGGGTCCTCACGGGACGTCTTCCACACTGAGAGCCGGGGGTCTTCCTAGCCCACCAGCCCCGGGAACCTCCTCTTCTCTTCCTGCTTGTGGTCCTGTCCGCGGGGTCTCCTCAGCCAGACCTGGACACCAGCTTCCTTCTTTCCCAGCGTGGGGCTCCTTCCAGGCCCGGACCCAGGAAAGCCAGTGGCCATCACGGACATGGAAGGACCAGGGTCAGGTGGCGCGGACTCACGTGTCCACGTTGCCCGACTCAGGGGGCCACGGGCAGAGCAGCCCATGCAAAGGAGAGACAGCGACTGCTGTGTGGAATCACCTCTCTGGATCTGGACACGGGGCAGGCGTGAGCAGGGCACTGCCTGGGGAACCGCTTCCTCCCAGCTCCGTCTTTGTTCTCAGTCTCCCTGCTGCGCAACGGGAAGGTGCGCAGATCTAGCTAATGTGTACGATGCCTCTACGTATTTTAACTTAGGCCCACACTAACTGATTTATGATTGTGAAATGTCCTCCACATAGGAAGGGGTATTAGGCAGATGTAGGTACCGTATGACGCATGACAATAATAGCGACGAAAGACACCAGTAGCTCGAGAATTCCCCGCACCCTCGAGCTGTGCACACGATGGCCCTGGCGAGCGGGCGGGCCACTCTTCACCCCGCTCCGGCAGAACTTCTTAGTAACTACATTTCTTTTCTTTACAGATGCACCTCACAATACAAATACATGCACTGCTTATTTCACCTCTTAAGGCTGCCGAATTTCATGGAAACCCGAATCATGCAACACAGGGACTTTTCCTGCGTCCGTTCCTCCACAAGCCTCCACCTCTCGTCCCATAGCGTGTTCCCGGAGCTCCCCTTTTGGCTATAACTGTAATTCCTTTCTTCTCTGGCACTAGTTACACTCTCCACCATGTTTCTTCTTCCGCTGTGGGCGTGGCGGGTCCCTGCTCTCGGGTGGCACGGGAGGAAATGCCACACTGCTGATGCCTAGGGCACTGGTGGGCAGTTTCCTTCCTCTTTGCCCTTTCACGGGGCCAAGCTTCCCCCGAGAGCGGGCGTGAGTGTTTTCCAATTGCGACGTCCACGCTGCAGTCTCGGGCACGCTTCGGGTCACGAGGTTTTCGAAGACTGGTTTCCTGAGTGGCTGGACCAGGGCAGCCTCCAGAGGGGGAGAAGGGGCCTCTCCACGCGTTTGCCACGCCCGGCGTTCTCGGGCTTCGGCTTCTCTGCCAGACGGAGAGGTAGGTGGCACGGGACTGGGCCCCAGGGGGCTCTTCGAAGTTTCTGGGCAGACAGACAATGCACAGCAGGAGGGCGGAGGAGGCTCAGCCGGGGCTGCAGGGCGGCCTGGCCAGCGTCTTCCTGCTTCTGCGACTGTGTTTGTCTCTGCCCCAAGCCCAGCCTCCAGAGTGACGTCCACTGTGACGTCTCCCGGTCCTATTTTCCGGAGACCGTCCGTGCCCATCGTTAAGCTCGGGGGCTGAGGTTTCCCCCAGGGAGGCTGTCCCGTCTCGTCCTGTGCAGCGTCCTCCCCTGAGCCCGCCGGGCCAGCGGGGCCGGCGCTGGAGGTGCGCGCACATGGCGGAGCAGGGTAGGGCCCGAGCCGCGCTAGGCATCTCCTCGCTGGCACACGGCCCCCGCGCCCGCCCCGGAGAGGGGGTCCACGTCTCAGCGCCCGCCGGCGGCTCCAGCGGACACGGGGAGGCGTGGCGGCGGAGAGCGGCGCGCGGTGGCCGGGGCCTGGTGAGCGGCTGAGCGGGGGCGACAGGCCCTGCGGGTCGCGGCTCCAGCGGGCCCCCACCAGCAAGCCGGCGTCACGCCCGTTTTCCCGTCGCGCGTCCCACAGAGTGTAAAGCAAATGCCACCGAAGTAGCCGTTACCCCCCGTGACTCTTCGGGGCGAGACGACGAGGACGGAGCCCGTGCACGTTGGGCACAGGAGCAGCTCTGCCACAGCCGTCCCCGGCCGCTGCTGGTTGAACGCGCGCGCGCAGGGCCGCGCCGAGCAGGGAGGGCTGCGGCCGGCAGGGACCACGGCGGGGTTTTGCTCAGCGGCTGTTCACGGCCGGCGGCCCCTCCAAGCGCTGGGGACGCAGCGGGGCAGAAGGCTTGGCTCCTGCAGTCCACGCCGGCGGGTGCGTGAACCTGTGCGGGGTCCGGCTCGACACGCTCCGCCTCCCACCCTCGGCCCTCCCGCGCCGGTCACCGGGAGCCGCTCGGCTCCGTGAGCCACACCGTCCCGGGCCCCGGGCCCCACGCCAGGGCCCCGCCGCGCCCGCCTCCCGGGCTGGGCGCACGGATGCGTGTGAAACCCGGCGCGCCTGGCACACAAGGCCGCCTGCGCCGGTGCCGTGAACCGGAGGGCTCCCCCGAGCGTGCGGCCCTTTGGGTCGCGGCCGGCGCCTGCGTCGCGAGAGGGCCGCGTCCTCGCAGGGTTCCAGGCAGCTGCGGCAGAACCTGCTGGCGGCAGCGCGGCGCTTTCCGCGAAGCAGCTGTCCGGGCGGCCGGGCCACGGAAGGGGCGACGCAGGCGCGGCCGCGCAGCTCAGAAGGTACCTGGCAGGCGGGAAGCGCTCTGCGCCCCGGGACCAGCCCCTCCGGGCCCGGGCGGCAGGTTGGTCCGGGCTCCCGGACGTGGCGGGGCTGCAGCTGTGCCCGCCGGTGCTCCCCGGCCCAGGCGCCCTGTGAATGAGCCAAATTGGAAGTCGCTCTTCAGGGGCCGCCTCTCATCGGATGGTGGGGAAACCGAGGCCCGGCCCTGCTGCTCCTGCCCACACCACGCCATGCCTCGTGCACAGCTGACCCACAGCGGAGTGGTTTCTGTCCACGCGGATTCTCCACGGAGGCTCCGAGGCGCCGGCGGCCTGGGGGTGTCTCGGTGCTGCTCTGGCTGCTGTCCCGGAGGGACTTGCACTGGGGCCTGAGGCCCCAACAGCCCGGCCTTCCTGGCTTCCTCTTCCTCCTCCTCTTCCTCCTCCTCCTTCCCCGATTTCTCTTTTTCTTTCCAAATGCCCCACTCTCAGGGTCCCCTCGGCTAAGACCCGGGACCCAGCCCTCAGTTTGGAATTGAACAGCTCTGCGGCCCGGTCCCAAGGGGCTGCCTACCCCTGCGCCTTCCCTTCCTAGTCTGTCGCGTGACCAAGACCTCACAGAGGCAGCAGACGGGCGCAGCTGATCCATTACGCGTCGCTGTCCGTGGCGCTCAAGGCCGGGCGGCTCGGAGCCGCGGGAGGAACCCAGGCCTGAAGATAAATCCGAACAGAAAACAGGAGCCTCGGGCTGCTTCCGGCCAGCAGGTGGCGGTGCGGGACCAGAAAACTCACGGCCGGGCGCGGCCGCGGAAACGCAAGTCACAGGCGGTGGCGCCGCGTGCTGACCTGGGCCGGGCCGCGTCCCCGCCAGGGAGGGCAAAGGCTGAGCCACGCGGGACGTCGCGCGTTTCCGCGGCGTGGCCGCAGCTCCTCAGGGCTCACGCGCCTCTAGTTTTGCTCGCATCGCTCCAGGGCACAGACCAAGAAGGTGGCTTTCCGGGAGAGCTCAGACCCCGTTTGTGCTGTCGTGTTCTCGGAAGAACAAACAGGAAAGCTGGGGGTGGGGTGGGGGGAGCCGGGCCCTGTCCGGAGAGAAAGGACGGCGAGCCGTGCTCGGCCTGACGCGACGCTTCTCTCTTCTCTTGCCCTCCGGGGGCCGCTCTAGAGCGAGGAAGGGGCGTCAGCCTCAGCCGGCCGCCTCTGCGTTCCTGTGATCCCAGCACGCTGGGAGGCCGAGGCAGGAGCGCTGCGGGTCTGAGCACAGCCTGAGAGCCTTCGTGCCGTGGGGAGATCGTGCAGGAGAGGGGCTGGGGAAAGAGCTCAGGACGGCCCCGCGGTGGGCCCTGGCCTCAAGCACCGGGTCCTACACACGGAGGAAGCCTGTGGAAGACCCCGTGAGGAGATCAGCGGACCCCAGCAGCCTGCGGCCCTGACTTCAGGCTTCCAGGCTCCCGGCTGTGAGGCCCTGGGTTTCTGCAGACTGTGCGGCCTAGCGTGCGGGCCCGTGGGACGCGAGCCTGGCGGGGCACCTGCTGCCCGCGGGGGGCGCCGAGCTGGCGCTCCGTCTGGCTCAGCGAGAGCTCGACTCGGTTCTGTGCGCCGCGGTTCGCGGAGGGGGAGACAGAACGTCACACGCGGGCTCGTCCCGCTGGGCCCCGCCTCGCTCAAGTCTGCACAGGTTGGAAGCAGATCTCGGTCTCCTTCTGATCATGAGGACACCTAGTTCTTTCCCCCCTAATTTCCACTTTTCTTCTCTTCCTTCTGTCTTTGTCTTTTCTTCCCTCCTGTTCTCCCTCCATACTGCACCCCCGTGGGGTGTGAGGGTGCCTCTGGCGGGTCCAGCTTGCCGCTGCGGGGGCACAGATGTGTCGGCCTCCGCCCCAGCTCTGGAGGCTCACAAGAGCTCCCGAGGCAGGAGATTTGGGTGCACAGAGGCGGAGGAGCCTGGATCTTCTCCGAAGGCCGGAGGGCTCCACACTGAGGAAGAGCTGCGGCAGAGAACGTGGAAAAAGCTCTGGAGACTTGGGCAGCAGCATCACACGTCTGGCAGAATGAAGCCGTCCCTGTGTAATGTTTTAGCAGCTGTAGAGTTCTGGGTCCTGTGTTTAAGTTTTTGATATATTTTTTTGTTTTGAGACAGGGTCTCGCTTTGTAGTTTAAACTGGTCCTGAGCTCACTATGTAACTCAGGCAAGCCTCGAACTCGGCAATCCTCCTGACTCTGCCTCCTGAGTGCTGGGATTCCAGGCATGAGCCACCACACACGGCAGTTGTTGATAAATTTTGAGTTGCTCTTGTGTATACATTGAGAAGTGAAGGCCTAATTTTATTCATCGGGATAGGGCTATTAACTTTTCCCAGCCCCATTTGTTGAAGAGACTGCCCTTCCTCTAATGTGTATTTTAGGAACTTCATAAAGATTATTTGACTTGTGTCCTGGCTCTCTGCTGTGCTTCCTTGGTCTGTATGTAAATTTGCTTTTTTGTGGAAGTTCCGTGCTGTCTGGGTTATGAAAATTTTGCAGTACATATCCAAGTTCAGTGTTGTGATGTTTTTAACTTTGTGGTTTCCCTGAAAAGCTCTTTTATGACCTGAAGTCTCTTTCTGGTCATGTGTAAGTGTTAGGGTTACTTCTCCGTTCCGTCAAAGAATGTCACTGGTGCTTTGATGGGATTGTATTCGATCTGTGATGCACTGGGACAGTACAGGGATTTTGACAGTATTAATTATTTTAGTTCATGAGTGTGGGATGTCTTTCCACTTGTATGCGCTTCTAATTATTATATCAGTATTACAGTTTTTACTGTTTAGATCTTTTCTTCATTAAATTTACCTCTAAGCACTTTGTTTTGGAAGCCACAATGTATGGAACTATTAGCCTGATTTCCCTTTCAGGTTCCCTATTAGTAAACAGATATGTTGATTTTTGCATGTTGATTTCATATCCTGTAACGTTACTGAATTTATTAGTCTGAATAGTATTTTTGGTAGAGTGGTTAGGGTTTTCTCTATGCAAGATTATATTATCTGTAAATAGAGATCATGTGAGTTATTTCTCTCCAATTTAGATGCTTTTATTTCTTTCTCTTGCCCAATTGTTTGGTCTCAGAATTCTAGTGCTATGTAATGAGGGGAAGGAATAAATATGATTCTGAAAGAAAATAAAAGAGCATGTATATAGGGGGTGGGGAGGTGTGGGTGGGTAGGGATGTGGGTAAAAATGAGAATTAACTTGTGTCATATACTGGTACAGATTCCCCAATGTTATGTGTGATTGTGAGATGTATATAAAATGTACCAATAAAGAATTCAATTAAAAAAATGGATAATGCAATGTTGAAAATGTTTCTATTTTGATACTGAAACTACTACTTAAGAATTGTACCTTGTTCAATACTCTTACACTATCACGCTTGAAACATTGCCAGCCTCCTGGGATGGTACATATATTTTTGGAGGCATAAAATTATTATCAATATTACTGAAAATAATAACAAATTGGATCTAACCCCAATATACAGCAGTGGTTAATTACTAAAATCATGTGTGGAACATCTGAACAATGAAATCTGGGCCATCATTCAATAATTTCTATGGAAATCTTTTGTTTTAGACCTTTACATAGATTTTCCTGTGTATAAGCACACAATATTCAAAGTGTGTTTATGTGGTGGTGGTGGGGTGCTCCGGGTTTTGATGTATATATTGCATTACTTACAACACATTCTGTAATTTTAAAATTTAACAATGTATGTAAGGTTCTGAGTTCAATCCCCAGTATTGGAAAGAAAGGTATGTGGAAAAAGATACAACTAACTACAGCTAAATAGAGAGAACCATTCTTAATAACTGTGAAGGTTCTGCGGCTTCGCCTCCCTGCTATATAATAAAACAGAGGTTTTATTTCATGCGAAGTCTTTCTCCGCCAGGCAAAACAGGCCCCGAGCGAAGACTGTGCGTGGTGTGGTCAGAGAAGCCCCCTGAGCGTCATAAACACCATGGCTCTCACTTCCGGGCGGCTCTTCGTGAGGAAGACTTCCTGGGCACTGAGCATTAAACAGTTACTAACTGACATGCTGCACCTCAGTTTGTGGCCTCAACATGGGTTCATAGAAAACGTTTGACCACAGCTCTAAAAACACCTCATCAAGCAGGCGGGGTCTTGGCCTCTGACGGTCACCGCTGGGCAGCCTGGCCCTTCCCCAGCAGCCCTGGCCAGAGAGAGATGTGCACCGGGACCCCTGGGGTTCCTCGTGGATCTGCCCACACTCGGAGAGAAGTCTCAGGAGACCCAAGTAAGCAAAACATGATTCTCCACAGGGTATTTTTTGGGGTAGCCAAGGACAAGCAAGAATATCACTTATATAAACAAATCCTAAAATCTCCTAAAGTGTTATCAGCAAATACAAGATGCCACTGATTGGATGTCTGTTAAAGCATGTTATTTACTCTATCCCATAAACACGTACAATACTGTCAGCTATTTTTTTTAAACATACATCTAAAAAGTAAAAAACAGCCAGCTCTAGTGAGTGTAAAAGAATCGACACACTAAAAGTCACATGCCAGGGCCAAGAGTGACAGCTGGGGAGAGTGTTAGCTGCTTTATGTCACTGGGACAAGGGACCCGAGGTCACCATTATGGAAGAGCACAGATTTGTTTTGGCTCCTGGTTTCTGAGGGTTCAGTTCATGGTCACTGGTCTTGTGGGGGAGGGGAGGGAGGGAGGGAGCGAGGGAGCGAGTTGGAGCCCCGGCTTCTCCTTTCAACAGCGCTCACTCAGTGAACTCGCTTCCCTTTCCACCCACCAGGGCCGCAGGCCGCGCCGCTTCCCGCCTCTGACCTCCGCGGCCTATTCCAGAGCCGTGTGGGGCGAATGCTCCCTGCCAGGTCACGAACGACCTTCTGAGGACTCGCAGGCGGTCTTTCTCACCTGCCGGAGTCGTTTCCCCGCTCTGACTTTCCTCAGGATGTGAAATTCTGTGCTTTTTGCCACTTTTCATCATCCCCCTGCTCCTCCTCCTCCCCCTCCTCCCCCTGCTCCTCCTCC
>PVIC010032615.1:0-20586 GCA_004025085.1 Thryonomys swinderianus | reverse complement strand
TGTATTAAACTGAGATAAAGTCCATCGATTCCAATTCTCTGTAGGGTTTTGATCATAAATGGGTGTTGGATTTTGTCAAATGCTTTTTCTGCATCTATTGAGATAATCATATGGTTTTTGTCCTTGAGTCTGTTAATATAGTGTATTACATTGATTGATTTACGTATGTTGAACCAGCCTTGCATCCCTGGGATAAATCTGACTTGACCAGGGTGTAAAAATCTTTGCTGAAGCCATAAAAATATTGCCCTGTGAAAAAAGTTTCTTCTAGTAATGCTATTGTTTGTCCTTCACATATATCTAGACAATCCATTTGGAATTGGATATTGTATGTGGTACAAGGTAGGGCGAAGATTTATTTTCCTCTCACATGAATATCCAAGGAATTTATGAAAAAGCTCATCCTTTTTCCACTATACTGTGGTCAGACTCAAATGATTGTTCATATTTGATGTTATTTTTAGTATTTTCTACTCTCTTCCATTGGCCCATTTATCTTATGTTCTTTCTGTCTTATGTGCCTTTATAATAATTATTAGAACCGTCTACTGTAAATCCTACAAATTTCTTCTCCTTTGTCAAGATTGGGTTGTCAGGTCTTCTCCCTTTGCATTTTCACATGCATGGTCAAATGAGCTTGTCAAATTCAAAGAAAAAAAGCAGAGATATGATTGGAATTTCATTAATATTACAGATCAGTTTGAAGAGATTGATGCCTTAATAATACTGTGTCTTTCAAATCATGTTTTCAATCCTTAATGCTTTCAATATTTACCTCATTTTCAATTTACCTAGGCCTTCTTAACTTCTTTTTTAGAGATCTTGCTGATCTTTTGTTAAATTTATTAACAAGTTTTAGAAGCCATTATAAATGGCATTTTATTTGTTTGTTTGTTTATTTTTGAGACAGGGTCTCGCTTTGTAGTTCAGGCTGGCCCTGAACTCACTATGTAGCCCAAGCAAGCCTCGAACTCAGCAATCCCCCAGCCTCTGCCTCCCGAGTGCTGGGATTATAGGAGTGAGCCATCATGTCTGGCTGATATTTTTGGTTTTATTTTTAAAATTTACTTGTACATGGCTCTGTTAATACAGTGTACTACATTTATTGATTTACATATGTTGAACCATCCTTGCATCCCTGGGGTGAACCCAACTTGTTCAGGGTGTATGATCTTCTTGATGAATCCTTGTATTCTGTTTGCCAATATCTTGCATCTATATTCATTAGGGAGAGTGGCCTGTAGTTCACTGTCTTGATTAGGTCTTCCTCTTCTTTTAGAATCAAGATAATAGTTACTTTGAGGAAATAACTTCAATAAGTGGGAAAAATTTGCTAGTACATAGAAAACTGATGTTTTGTACTAACATTATATCCAGTGATACTGTGAATTCTTAAGGATTCTGTACAGATTCTGTATGGAATAACAATTTTATTCTTGTTTTTAAATCTTTTTTTTTTTTTTGCCTCCTAAATTTCTTTTGCTTTCCTTCTTGCTCCACCTAGGACTTCTAGTACAATAATGAACACAGTGGACAATATTGAACTATGTGGACATAGTTGGTAGACATTTGAAAAAAATCTAAGTACATGAGTCTCATCCCTGAAATTCGAGTATTGCAAGTAACTTGGATGTAAGCACATGAAACAATATTTTAGGGGATAAATTTTACTCACCTGCACAGTTTTTTAAAAATAAGTTTGGAATTGTGACTCTTATTTTTCCCCCTCCTTTTCCTACTCCAATCTCTTCCATGCATTGATAGATACATAAAAATATTTTAATACTATATTGTGCTTCTTCTCTTATTTTGGTTCTAGCTCTGGAAATAATATACATGTAAGGGTCTGAAGCTTAAAATTATTGACTGGCTTTGAAAACAGAAAAAATCTTTTCCTATGCAAAGTCATATTTTAGAAAGAAGCAGTAATTTTCAAAACCTGTATTGTAAATTGTTGAGGCCACTGTTGAGTTTAATCCTTTGTACATACATACTCATATCCACAGCAGTGCACAATCATGCGCTGTCACGTGATGGAATAAATATGAAGAAAACTGGATCTTGGAGGACTGAAGGTTTCATCAAATAGATTTAGATAATACAAAATCACTTTGAAGAAGAAGAGATGCCAAGAGTCTAGTTACAAATCAAAGGGGAAAATGTGTATCTAGAGATTAAAAGATAAAAGATGTCATTGATGTTTAGTGAAAGGAGTAGAACTATAAGAGTAGCTACAAATAACTATAGAGTTGGGACTAGGTGGGGCCTTAAGATTGACTCTTGCATTTTTATAGATGATTTGACTGATAGAGTGATTTGTACAGTGTTATTGGGCAATGGAGTGATGATCCTAGGATCGGTACCCACCGTTCCTGGTTCCCATCCCCATATTCTTTTTCTGAGGTCATCAAATATTTCATAATACAGAGTTACGAACATAAAAAGACTTTCCAAGTGCAAGGACTCTACACATCTTATGACAAACCTGTGAAGAGAAGCCCCTCATATGTGGTGAGAGTTGGGGACAAGAAAACAGATTGATTCTGTGAAAAAAATGTTAGAATGAGCAAAAGACAAATGTGAGGAAGAGGGAAAAGTGAAAAGAGAATAGTAAACGAATTAGTCCCAAAAGAAACTAGAGAAGTCAAGAATGGAAGAGAATAATCAGGATGGAAATGTCATAAAAGAATTTAAGAGCAGGGAGAAAAGATAAAGTATTTCATGTTCATTTTTTTCAAAGGTAGAATCTTCCTAGAATTACTTCAATAATAAAACAGACAATAATGAAATAGTATAAAAGTACATTTAGAGTCCTTTGAAGAGCGATAAACCTGAAGTGGGAAAAATATTAAGTTCCTAGGTGTCTTAGCTGTAGCGGCATCTTGGAGACACAATACCTGGTACTTAAAGGAGAGGAATATTTTGGCTGATATCTTGTAGAAGTTTCAGTGCATGATCAGCTAGATCTAAGGACAGCTGGTGTGGCAGAGGGCTGTGGTAAAAGATAGAGCGCGTGGCATGGCAGACAGGAAGTAGAGAGGGAGAGACAGAGGAAGAAGGGACGGAGATATACCATCCCTGGCCAGTGACCCAGTGACCAGCTTTAGCTCCCAGCATCACATTTAGTTTTAAATTCATCACACCTCCTTGGTCTAATCACTCCCCAGAGCCCTACCCATCAGCTCCTGAGCTTGCTGGGGACAGCGAGGTCTGAACCACAGCACTCGTCCTGTAAAGTGTTAAATGAATAAGAAACGGTAATTCAAAGATGTATGTTCGATACATAAAATCAGAGAAACAGTGGGAAGTGTAAGGCTAGCCTTTCCTCCAAACACCTTCAGCATTTTTCTATAAATACTAAATAGATGGCTAATGAATAAAAGTACAAACGGATGAGAAAATTCCCAAACATTTTGAACAAAGCACAGAGCATTATTCCAATGGAGTTATAGTTTATACAATTGAGTTTATTTCCTTACCTTTTATACCCGCTTCTACCTTACTTAAGCCTAAATGTTATATTATTGGTTTACAGCCTGCTTACCATGTAAAAATATTAACTTACTCAGTTCACTTGATAAGCTAGAGATTCCTCTTGCTGTGTCTTGGAATATTAGGATTTATCTTTATGTTTAACAGAAAATAAATGGAGCACAATGGTAAGGCAGGTGTTATGGGAAGTGAATTTAAAATGTGGCCAGTACACCAAATGTATGTACTTAGAAAATCAGTACACAAGCAGCATTCTATATCCATGAGTTTTGCATCTGTGAAATCGATGGCAGTAATGCTAGAAAAAGTCACATCAGCATGAAACACACACACAAATGTTTTGTTTTTGTCCTTACTCCCTAAAAATGCAGTATAGTAGTTATTTACAATATTTACATTATAATTATACATATATATTATCTAATGATTAATTAAAGTATACAGGAAGATGTGTGTAGACCCTATGTAAATGCTGTGCTATTTTCTTTGAAGGGCTTGAAATTTTGAGGATTTTGTATCTATGGTGGGGGGAGGGGATGTCTTGCAACCCGTCCCCTCTGGACACTGACCGCTCGCCCAGGATAGAGGACTTGAAATCAGGCAGACGAGGACCTCGTTCCCAAGTTCTCCCTACCTCCTCCCCTTTCCTTCATTCCAACATATCAGCAGAACATTGACTATGCGCTGGGTTGATATAAAAACATTCTTGGGGGGACCGTGAAAGGCGGGTAGCAAGGAGATTCATCATGTATTCCCCTGGGCACAGGGGCAGGCCCAGAAACGAGCCAGACTTGGGCCGGTTCCCAGCAGACTGAAGGTAGATAACACAAGAAGGGATTTAAGCACCAACTGAAGTCAAATTGCCAAGAGCCTTGAATGTATGAAGAAGCAGTTTCCGACTGGAACTGAGTCCCAGTTAGAACTCAGATGGGTAAGGCAGGCCGTCCAGGACGGGAAGGCCGAAAGAGGGGACTACTTCAAGAGAGGTGGAGTCCTAAACACTTCAAAGAAACCGAGAGAGGGATGGATCTAATTGGTAGAAGAACACTGACCTTTTAAAATAGTCTCGATGGAGAGATGAGACTAGAAAGCAGTGCTGGGATGTGAGAAGGGGACTGGGAGAAAACACCGGAGCCGGGGTCCTAGAGTTGCGCGGAAGGTTGGACAGAACAGCAAGGGCTGCCGTGGTGGAGTCCGAGAAAGCCGCAAGGTCCAGGCAGACACATTTGTCCTAAGTCGAACAGTGCAAAGGCCGGTGAAGGTCTAGGGTAAGGAAACAGGAGGAGAGGAGCTGAGGCAGAGAAGGAAGCTGGAGAGTCCGCTGGCACCTTCCTCTGGCTCCAGGGCCGTGGCCCCACCCGGAGAACTGCACTGCACGGAGGGAACTGAGCGGAGCTGCCCGTCGCCCGGGCACGCGGACCAGAGAAGAGCAGCAACATCAGGGCGGAAAAGACGGAGCGACGGAAGTGGCAAAAAAGACAAACACGAAAAAGGTTAGCTCATCAACAGGTCCAGTGCAGGCTTCAGACCGCCCTGATTCACAGCCCAGAAACTCTCCGCTGCTTCCTCTGTGATGCTCGGAGTGACTTGGGGCAGCAGCGTGAGCGTTCAGAGGATGAGAAGCCCCTTCACCCTCACCTGGCCCTCCGGAGCAGTGACACAGGGCCGCAGAGGCCGCAGGTCCGACCCGAACACTGTCGTCTGCGCCGTACAGGATCAGAGAAAGTTGGAGGTTAACATGGACGGGTCTTTGTGTGGAGATAAATGCGCCCTGGAAGTTTGCGGCTGTGACCGAGGGCCGCTTCGTTCTGTGAGCCAACTCAGCGCCACGCTGCTGTGGAGCCCCAGTGCTCTCTGCCCCGGCACGGCTAAGCTGCGAGGGGCAGACACAAGCCAGAGGCTCTCCGCTGCGCATCTGTCTCGTTTCGAGATCTTGCTCGGGAGAAGCCGGGCAGAGGGCTTCCCTGGGCACAGTGCCCTCCTGCAGGGCTGAGCGAGGGCTGCGGCCCAGGTGTGACAGCCGCGCCCAGAGAGCGCCCGGGCTGCACCGGCCCTGAGCTCCGGGGGAGGAGACCTCAGCGCGCGCTGGGCCCTGGAAAGCAAGCAGAGCAAGAGCATTTGGCGGGAGAGGGCACCGTGCTGACGGGCACCTTGGCTCCGGGCCTCCCTTTTCCGCGAGGCTCTGTGCCATCCTCGGACGCCGGCCCGCGGGCAGGAGGCGGATGTGGGTCCGGAGCGCTGAGCCCGGGCGCAGAGCTGGGAGTGGGTCAGGGGAGCCCCAGGCGCAGCCAGGGGTAGCCCGGTCTGCGCTCCAGTCCACGGATCCTTAACGGGTTTTCTCTCTCTCTCCACCCTTTTCTCTCCTTTGCTCTCTTTCTCTCTCTCCCTCTTTCCCCTTCCCTCTTTCCCCTTCCCTCCCGCCCTCCCTTCCTCTCCCCCCTGCCCCGCCTGTGAGCCTCCTCCTCTCCCCTCCCCCTCGCCGCCCTCTCCCTCCCGCCGCCTCCCTTCTGCTCGCAGCGCGCCGGGCGACCCTGCTCCTGCCTCCCACATTAATGGCGGCATCCTCGGAGGACGACATAGACCGGCGGCCCATCCGGAGAGTGCGCTCCAAGAGCGACACGCCGTACCTCGCCGAGGCCAGGATCTCCTTCAACCTGGGGGCAGGTAAGGACGCCCGGCCCGCCCGCCCTCCCGCGCCGGGCGCCGCTCCCCGCTCTTTGTGTGCAGGGAGGGCGTGTGCGCGCGCGAGCGCGTGTGCAAGTGTGTGTGCGCGTGGCGGGGCTGGGGAGGGCGGCGCGTGGGGCCGCACACGGGCTTCCCCTTCCAGGGAGAAAAGAAAGTGTTGTCTGTGCCGACAGTGATCCGGAGTCTCCCGGCAGCCGGTGCGCGGCTGTGGGCGGAGGGGCCGGTGGGCGAGGCTGGCTGGCCCGGCCCGGGTGGGACTTGTTGGTGACATTCAGACTCCGGCGAATTCGCCCGGGAGCCGCGGCGGGCTGCGGGCCGCGCTGCTGCCGGAGTGCGGGGAGGGGCGGGGCTGCCCGCTGGGGACCAGCCTCGCCTGGCCCAGCCGCCGGCCCGCTGGAGGGCAGCCCTGGCAGCGCTCGTCCTGGGAGAGCGAGGTCTGGAGGACGCCTGCGGGCGGCTCGGCGCTGTCCTTAGAATCGGTGCTCGGAATGGCCAAGAAAAAAATCCGAGAAAAGATAGCTGAGATAGAGGAGGGAGGAAAGAAAAGAGAGAGGACAAGAAGGATGCTAGGAAGAGATGGATGGAGAGAAGGGGAGGAAGGAAGGGAAGGACAGAGGGGAAGGCAGGGAGGGCGACCGGAGGGAAGCGGAGGGCGGCCTCAGTTGGGTCCTCTTCCAGTCACCTGCTAAGAATTGCCAGGGTCTGCTGTCCCCACTGCTGCCGCCGCTCCAAGTTCACTCCCGACGGAGTTACGGGCTTTTTTGGCTGCAGACTTTCTTTCCAATAAGTTTTCAAAAGGAGACGATACTCTGTTCTTTGGGAAACTGGATCCTTGAAAGTAGAACGGAACCGAATGAAGTAGGTGAATGTATGTGTGCACACGTGTTGGAACGAAGAACCCTGCAGAGGATGAGTGTTTTACGTCCTGTTGAGGAATTTGGGCCCAAGGGAACCCTGGGCATGAAGGAAGAGGAAGTGAGTCCAAGGGTGGAGGAACAGGGACTGGGTGTGCCAGAGGGGCCAAGTTGCCTGGTGTGGGACGGTCCTGTCTGGGTTATTTGGCTCCGTATATCATACACATCCCATCGTTCCTGACACGATGGCCTTTGACTCTGGGGTTGCAGAAGAACTCCACTGAGGAGGCCTTGGCTGGTTTGGTTGTGTGGCATGCTGTAGTAGCTTGTGGTGCTCATCTGAGAATTGTGAATTGAAACTCTCTTGCTTACAATTCTAGACTAAGGAAATGGGTGTGGGGCACCTTTTAAAGGACTGAGGAGAGCTTCTTTTAAGGCCAGGATTATTTTCTCAACCCAGTGATACTGAATGTTACCCCATCGGACCTGATGATAACACACTCAGCTATGATTCTTCCGTGTCTTTGGCTTAGTACAGGAGAAAAAGAGCTAAAGCAGCCATTAGGAAATAAAGGTTGTTTACTTTGTGGTAGTATTTTTATAACAGACCAATTAAAAAAAAGACTAAATGAGAGTTTCAAGTTTCAGCTACTATTCAGTTACACTGAACCACTTTGCCAACAGATTAAACCCAGTGATTTGCAATGTTTTATTCTGGTTAAATTGCTCTGGGGTCCAATTAAAATGACTCAAGCAGAAGTTCTCGCCCTCTCCTCTGGAAATAAGCAAGTACCCAGTCCCTTCCGCATATCCCTTAAATATTCCTAAATGCACAGTGGTAAGAAAATCACCGGAGAGAAAGAGAAAGACAGTGGGAAGGATGTTGGTGGAGTGGGAAGGGCGTCTCCAGGAGCGAGCTCTTCACTGTGGCCAGGGAGCTGTCCTCTCCTCGTGGTGCTGAAGTGAAGGGCGTGGAGAGGCAGCCACTTTGTAAGGTAGACACAACAGCCGAGTGTACTCCACTCTCTCTGTCAGGACATCCCTGGGGGGGGGGTATGCGGAAGATAGAGACACCAAAGACTTCTATCCCTGCCCTCCTACATTTGCCAACTGTTTACAACTCCTCACGCCTACTGCTCCACTGTTCAAATTGAGCATCCTTTTGCTCTAATTTTGCACCGGCTGCTCCCTCCTGGAGCTTTGTTTATTTTCCAGCTGGTTTCTGGTTGCTTTCCTAACAAAGTAAGATGCGCTTACAGATGTGCCTTTCCCCCGCGTTTAAAAGTAATTGTAACCCTTGATTTTAAAAAGCACACAGTTTTGTTTATCTCCTTGAGCAGTAAATTGTAATTAAACTATTAGTGTCGTTATCAGCATTGGTGAACAGAGAAGCCTACAAACTCCCAACAAATTACATAATCTGAGAATAGTATGAATCTTGTTTGTCTCATAATAGCCATTTATAAACAATTTAGCCAGCAGGGATTCCTTTGCCTTGTCTTTTCCTTCTTGTCATATCCTAAAATACTCATGCACTGTTTATTCTGTCCATAGAAACTCTTTGTTGTTTTAAACCACCTATGTTAAATAGTCCCTTAACCACAGCCACATAATATGTATCAATCCATTTTTAGTATTTTTAGAGACTTAGCATTTCTCCAAGGAAATAGATGTGCATATATTTATTTTACTTGGCTATCATTTGGCTACCAAACTTGTTCCACTAATCTGTATACTTGTTAAAGAAAAAAACCTGAGCAATTTGTATGCTAATTAAATACTTAAACATTTCTCTAATGATACCTTGCCTGTGATACAACTTATAATTTTGGAAAGAATACGACAGATTGAATGAGAGATATATTCTTTCACCAATAGTCCCACATCTTTCAAAGAATAGAATGAAAATGTGAGTCTTTTAACACTGCATGAAGATACTAATTTCAAAGTTTGACCTAAACTGAAAAAGTTGAGAACAGAAGTTTTCTAAGGCATATCTTTTGTTTGTCTAAAACCACCTCTTTGGGGGTTTTAAACTTCTGTTCAGTTTTTGGAAGATGCAAACACTGATTGCTGAAGTCAATATAAAGGACGAAAGAGACTAAATCAATGTATTCTCTGAAGATGATCCAGACATATTAGGCCTAATTTAAAATGTGGGAAGTGGGTTTATTTCCTGAGAAACTCAAATGTGTTAAAAAAGACATTCTGTAACAGAAGAGTATGTTCTCACACTAGTAACAAGTGCTTCATATTATGTTCTCACTTAGTAATGAACATCATTGACATTTAGCTTGAAAGAGCTCACCCTGCTTTATGAAGTCAATCACTCCCTGCATTGAAATGAATCTGGTGAAGATGTGCAGCCCATGCGGCAAGTTCTTTCCTGTTTCAATATATTTCATTTATCTTTACGCTGACAATACATAGAAGAATAGCCGGTATGTATAAGGTGCTAAAACAGAAAAGTTCTCTCTAATTACACATTAAAGTAAATGCAAGTATTATGATATAGGGAATTAAGCACATCTGAAACTTCTTAAAGGGATATCAAAGAAGGAAGATTACTCATCCTGAGGATTTAGGAGTATTTAAAGCACAGAAATAAGTCAGGCATTGCTGGGAAAAAGAAATACTTTCCTGCTCATAAGGAAGTATACACTTTATTGACATTTTGGAAGGGCTTTGTGACAGGGAGATTTTCAAATGCATAATAGTCATCTCTAGCCTGCTTATGCTTTCTGTAGGGCTGAAATCTGTTCTGATGCCAAACATTACCCAAGCATAGCTGCTTCTGACTTCCATTGGTCTCTTCTGCTATACAAGGCCCAGAGGATAAAGACAGTGAGGATGGGCTTGTTCTGGGGAGGGCATAAAGACAGATTGGTCTCCAATATGAAATTAAAAGTTGGCTCTCAAAAGATACATTTCCTCCTTTACTGAGAAGAAAAAAATATATATTTATCCCTTAGCCAAATTATGAAAACCTATGGTACTAAGACATAGCTACTCAGAATATACTCTCATCATTTAGCCTTGGAAACTGTCGCTGGATGAATTCAGAGTATTTTTTATGTTTAATTGAGTTTGTCCCAAAGTATGGGAATCATCCTCCTTTACTCTTTCACTGAAGAAACGTAGTGTATCCCTCATATTCTTTTGTTACTAATTTCAAATTGAAAGCGGGATTCTACAGATCTAACTTTCTTTTTTTTGAAACAGGGTCTCACTTTGTAGTTCAGGCTGGCCCTGAGTTCACTATGTAGCCCAGGCAAGCCTCAAACTCAGCAATCCTCCTGTCTCTGCCTCCCAAGTGCTGGGATGACAGGCGTGAGCTACCACGCCCGGCACTGTGGTATGTGGTATTGATGGCTGGTGGGCGTGAGTCTCCACGCCCAGCATTGTATGTGGTTACCGGGGATTGAACTCAGGACCTTGCACTTGCGGGGCAGGCACCAGAACCACTGAGCTAAATCTCCGGCCCTACAGATCTATCTTTTTATGTGGTGGCCCAAACTCTTCTTTTAGAGTTTCCTTCTCACATTCAGTAGCTGGAATTGAAAGGGGTGAGGGTATTGCTGAGAGTCCCCACTTGTGGTTAAACCCAGCTCATCTCAGCTGTCTTGCATTAAAGTGGTGCTAATAAAGATCACCCCAGAGAGTATGAAGAAATGCAAACAAGTTACTGGAAAGTGAGTGGTTAACAGTATGAACAAGTGGATAAATTTTGAGCTTGGCCATGTACCAGGCCACTGTTTCCAAAACAACTTCCATATTTATGAGACAACTGGAAGAGAAAGTCTGTATTGTGTGTTAAATGTCCTTTGGATGCACAGTCTGAGCATTATTATTTTTAAAACATCTAAATATTATATTTCCTGTGCTCTTATGACCAAATGATAAACTATTCTTTGTCTGTACATGTCTATATAATTTAATCCTGCAGAGGCATGTTTTCTATGAAAAAATGTGAAATAAGTGTCTCAAGAAGTTTTTCTAATGCATCTCTTAACTATGGCCATAGGCAAGTCATTTAACCTTCCTGAGCTTCATTCATTCTCCTCTAACATGAGGCATATACATTTTAAATCTCTAAACTCAAAATAACTTGTGCTTCTAACTTTGGCTGTATTACTGAATATGAACTATACCACCAATTTGATATACAGTGTAGTCTTGCTTATGGTGCACACAGGATAAGAGAATTATGATAAGAATGAAAGTAGTTGGTTACAACAAAGTGATGTTGAATTCTAAAAGCATAAATACATATTGTATCACCACGCTTCTGCATTTAAAATGTTTTATGCTTGAATATTAAGTATTAGTCTTCAGCTGGCTAATGCTCTAAAAGATCTGTTGCATGATTGAATAAAATATAAGTGATGTCCTGGGAATAAGTGGAGAGTGAGTAACCACAATATGAATCTGCTTTCTGATTGGTTTTTCAACTCTTTCAACATGTTCTCCTCTATAATTAAAATGAAGTGGATGTGTGAGATCTCCATTTTCCCTTCACCTGTATGGCTCAGTGATCGTGTATGCAGATCAGGTAGGCTGAGGACTCATAACTGTTGTGGTGCTTTCCTGTGAAATTCACAGACAGAAATCCTAACCTAAGCACTAACCTGGACACGATCTACAAGGAATCACTGTCCTTAATTCTTGATAGGCAAATAAAGCTACTCACCAGAATTAATAAACAATTGCATGTGAATACATTTTCGCACCTAAACCAAATATTTTCAACACTATTTATGGAGTTATTCTTTGGTAAGTACAACTTAAATTCATAACCATCCTTTAGTATACAAGCAAAAGAATTAAAATTCATGTGGGAACAAAAAATAACGTGTAGCTCTGACTTTTACCCCCATGACTTCATAAAGTAAAAGGGGACAGACTGTATAAGCAGCGAACAAAAGGAGCATGAAGAGGGTACAGCATGTTCATCACCGTCTACTATGACAGAACCTTGGGGTTTCACAGCAAACCCCACTGTGTACCCTACCCATTCTGCTAGGTGATGAAGTGGATATAATTGAAAGGGAGAAAATAGAGCATGTTGACATTTTAAATACTTTAATTTATAGGTCTTTTATATATTGAAGGGTAGTTTAAAAAAGACAAAATCAATTTTATAGCTTGATTGACGATGAGTTCACATGACTTTCTTCAGAGGTTAACAGAAGACAATAGGAATGATCACACCCTCATGGTTATTTAACATTTATGAATATAAGTGCTGTGTAAGAGCTGGTAGATTTCCTATTGATTTTTTTTCTGCAACATTTGCACACCTTAAACTAATAATTTAGCAGCAAAATCTCTGGTAGTGAATGCTTCACGTTTAGGTGTAGACATGAGGATTTGGTTTTGAAACAATTCTGAACTTCAATACGCTCATTTGCCATTTACAGATGTAGAAAGTCCCATTATTCTGAATTTCTATTAACCAAACCACAAGTTGATTTAATATTAAATCATGGTTTAATCTAAGGTACAGTTTTATTTTTTCCCCTTATTGCATCTATACAATTTATTTGAGAGTGGGAAAAATAATGTGGTACCGTTCAATTAACAAATATTAATTGAGCAGTTAACTAAATAGCAGGCCATTTTTAGACACTTGGTATGCATTAATAAAAAAAACAGATAGCATCTTACCCTTATGAATTTCAACTTCTGAAGATGGACCATGAACAATAAAACAATGAAGCTGAGTATCTTTTATTCAAAATGCTCAGGACCAGAAGGGTTTCACATTTCTGATTCTTTTGGACTTTGGATATTCGTGTGAATTTTTATCAGTTGCGTATTCCTAAGCAGGATGCTTAACCTGTAATATATTAATAAACTATATGGCACATCATGAATGAATACATTTTCAGGCCAATATGAAACAGTAGCCACCTAGTTAGAGGGGTGTGGGAGCTGTACTGCGGTACTGACAGCAAGGGGAAGGAACTCTGCTAAACTTCTTCAATGGAACTGAAAAAGGAGGAGGAGCAGAAAGCTGAGAGATGGCCAAGATCAAGCTCCAAAGCCAGGAGTGGTCCAGGGGTGGTCTGGAGCCCAGTGTGGTTGGAGAGGAGCGATTAAGGAGAAAAGGGGGAGTGAAGAGGTTCAGAGAGCGCGCAGGGCTGCCTCGTGCGGGGTCACCTGGGCTGGGGAAGACGAGATGCGATATCTGAGCCATCCCTATGTACAAGGCATCTGCTGTATGGAGAGCCCTTTGCTACCATTCGCTGGGTCAATGATCTCACCAGCACTTGCTCGTTCATTTCTCATGATCACCACAACACCATGGCGTTGCTAGTATTGTCCTTTTATCCACGTGGACACTAGGCCATAGAAAAGTTAAAGAACTGAGCACAGGCAGCGCAGCTCTAAGATTGCGGAATTGAGTTATATTTTCTATCACTTCCAAACCTACATTCTAAATGGCCATGATTTACCCCAGGGAGAATGCCAATGGTACCAGCTTCACTCTGAGGTCACGTTTAAAACTGAACATAGCTGAAAGAAAGGAAGAAGGAAAGCAATGATTTAGTGAAATATTTTAACTCATTATTTTAAAAAATAGGACTAAGAAATTGTGTGTGTATATATGTATACATATATACATACATACATACATACATACATACATACATACATACATACATACATAATGTGTGAAGTGAAGGTGGAAGGTGGAAATTACTCCAGTGTCTCCTACGTTATCTTGGCTCATTTCTTCTCATTCCGTGCTATTTTTTTTTCTTTGCAGCAGGCTCACTTTGTAGTTCAGGCTGGCCCTGAGCTCACTATGTAGCCCAGGCAAGCCTCGAACTGAGCAATCCTCCTGCCTCTGCCTCCTGAGTGCTGAGTTGACAAGTGTGAACCACCACACCCAGTTCCATGCTATTCTAATGTTTTAATTATTAAAATGTTGCGCCTGACCCATATACATGATTTTGCAGTGCACAGTTAGAAAAACAGTACTTAACTGGCTGTTTTTTAGGAGCTACTTCTAAAATCAGTAACGGTTTGTAAAGAAGCCCCTCTAAATCTTCGAATGCCTGAGAGGGTAGTAAATGTATGCTCTTGCCTGGATATGAGTTAAGGTAAAAGAAAGAGAATCTCCAAATCCAGACCACTTAGTCCTCAGATACCTTACGTACAGCACTACACTGAGAATAGTTTTAAAAGCCCAGGAAAATCTTTGTATTTCTTTTAAGGTTAGAAGAAGGCAAAATGAATACAAGGTACCCTGGGGATTTCATCTTTATATAGCATAGTTGGAAAATGCACTAGCACATTTGGTGATGAGATGGGTCCAGAAAAACAAGTGCTAGACTCCACAAAGCCATAAGGAACTTGAAAAAAAAGGGCAAAATAGAAACATGGGGAATGACCTCTCTTTTCCAAAGTACTGCACTGGTTATGAAGATGTACTGATCACCATTGTGCAACTGACTAGCTGTGTGACATCGGACAACTACAACTCCATGCCTCCTCCGCTTTCTCACCTGTAAAATGGGACTAATGGCAGTGACCATCTGGTTAGCTTCTTTTGAAGAACAAATAATTTAATGAATGTCCAACCCAGAATAATGTCTGGCATATAGTGAGTTTTGATTAGCACAAAGTAGAGAAGAGGTTTATATTTCTTCTTCACTTAATACATTCAAAAGACTACCCCCAAAATTGATGCCCTTCCTGGAGAACTCATCTTACCCCATGAGAAAACCACACAAGTTCCAGATTCAGAAGCAGTCACCGAAGGAGTAACTTTTCCAGGAGTTAAATTTGACTCTTACTCAATCCCTCTTTCTTAAATTATAAAATGAATAAAATACCCTACCATGAGAAAAGAGAAAAATCATCCTTAGCGTCAAAATTAGGGCAAATCATACATAGGATAGTCTATCCTCTGACTAAAATTGATTGGAACAGCCTTGAAATAATGTTGGCAAATGGCCACGTGGAAATCAGCAAAACCTACAGGAAATTCTAACCATCCTCACAAATGTGGAGGAAGTCTTGTGTGGCGAGGGAACAAAGAAGAATGAAAGGTTACAGAGGGGAGAAATCAGGGAGGCTAAAGTGGGCTCAGGGCGAGAGAGACAACACACGATTCGGTGCGAGTGGCTGTCTGCCTAGGTCAGGGGAGCACTTCAAAAACTCCCAGAACCTTAGCTTCGGAAAGTTTAGAGGAATATCTGCTTCTCGCTGAATAACGGCAGAGGGGTCTGGCAAGGGTTTGGAGATTTGCTAGTTCCAAAACCCACACCCACTATTTAAGAGCTGAATCACCTGCCTCATTATCATTGCTTCTTTGAGGCCCAGGTAGAAACCTAGCAGGCAACTGCTGCACACAGGCCGGAAGCGGATGTTGTCTGTGTGAACAGGTCGGCTTTCTGTGGTGTAAGTAAGGCACAGACATAAAAATACGAACAGACGAATTCTCCCTAAAGCATTGCCTTTGCCATGACCAAACACTCAACCTAATATTTCAAAGAGCCTAATTTAGCATCTATCGATTTCTAGATGGGGGCCATGTGCATGCCTCCGCTCTTGACTCTTACCATTGTATGAAATATGTCTCCTTCAAGTATAATCGCTTAACCAATTTCTTGAAGCTTGCAAGTGTTCTTGAGTTAGTTTTACTTTCCTGGTATAGTCCAAACCTCATGTAGGCTTTCCACATGAAGACAGTATGGAAGAAGGATCCCATCCTTTTGAAGCTAAAAGTAACAGCACCTCACACTCAGCCAAGTGGAATGCCATGTGGCACAGGAATACAGCGTGGCATGAGGCAGACCCCCAGTGAAATGACCAGGCAGTACCCTTCTTGGCAACCCCCTCTTATTTTTATCTTCACTCTCCCCTTCCCCCCACTGAATGCCCTAATTATTTATTTTGACCTCACACACACACACACACACACACACACAAACCCCAGAAGTTTCTAAGCAAAGCCTTCCTTTCTGAGGGGGAAAGACTTAAATGTCCCCTGTGGATCTGTGGAAGTCTGGGCTGTTCATTAAACTCCCACTTACACAGTGGAATTACTGTTTACCCAGCTGTGGAGCCAGCTGCCCTCTGCCCACAGTGCCCTGCTGCCTTGTGTGGCACCATCCCCGCTCTGTGTGAGCCTGAGGTGGTCATCAGCTAAGAAGCAGCTCCCTCGATAAGAAAGTGAATTCGGCCAGCAGTTTCGCCGTAGGACTTAAGCTGCCTTAGGTGTAAGGAAACTTCAGGCTGGAGACACTTTCTTCATGTTAATATTGTTCAACTGATACAGAACAGACAGAATTACGAGTGACTGGGAATGTTCTCTACTTACCTATTTTCACTGAGTTTTAGCAACTCCTCCTCAACTACTCATTTCATTCATGAAACGAGCAAAACTTTTTAGCCAATTGTTTGGGGCTGGGGCTGTGATGGGTAATACCTACCACACCAAGTTCTTGTTAATCACTCTTGCTTTATTAGACGTAATTTATCATCCACAGTTTTCCTGCATGCAATTTACTACTTTTGACATAAACCTATCATAAAAGACATTTGTTTAATGGGTTTCGAGCAAATTAGATGCTCAAGACTTTAACTGCAATGGTGTGGAATTTCCCCATGACTGAATCTTTTTTTCAAGCTAGAAAGAGCCGCAGATACTGTTCCTTTGTCCTTTCGTGGAAGGAGCACATTGTAAATATGCAGACAAATCGTTAGTGTGGTTTCTGAGGTTTAGCCGAGGGTGGTCCCCACACCCCACGTGCCGCTCAGTCCTCGCCGCAGGAATCCCTCCCCTGGGGGGGGGCACCACACAGCTGTGCCAATAGCCACTGCAGAGGGTGCTCTGTGTGCTGTCTAGCTCATCCGAAAACTGCTCAAAGTTAATTCATATACTTACACCTATGGGTAAGACAATACCCTTTCAGCTATCTTGAGAATGTTTCTATTTCTAGAAACAAAAATATTTACTTGGATTTTCCCTAAAATCTGAATCAAACCATGTTACTACTTGGCTCACAGCACAGCAACCAAATAAATGTAGTGTGTTAAGTCTACGACCAACAGGAACTATCCACAAGAATAATATCAGGTCGTGCCAAACTAAGCTCGTCACCTCAAACTCATTTCATTGGACACCGGGTTACAGCTCATATAATATGACCTGTATGAACAAATCCTGTTGTAAAGCTACCTTATAAAGAAATATATCTACTGAGCCCTTCATAAGCCCAATTATAAGAGCAATTCGGCAGAGTTATAGCCACTAGAATCTGCATTCTATTGCCTCCTTAATACCAGTTATTAAAGACAGTCGAGTGGAAAGAAAACAGTGACAATTTAGCCAACACAGAACTAACTCTGCCAAAATCACTCCAGCAGGCATTACTTTATCTCTTAGTGCTATATTGTTAACGTCATTTATTAAATGCAGTATGTTTTTTAAAAAACTAAAAGTAGACCCCTTGTACACAAATATAAACATATTGTCAGTTTTTTTATTTGCATAAAATTATACATGATTCATTTAGAAATATTAGTGATTTTCTTTAAATATAATCAGCATACTTTGTTAATTATGACCTTTGGTGACAAGTGACAGAGAGGAAATAAGCATAGCAATTAATAAAACAGTTAATTTATAAAAATATTTTACTAGGGAAAAAGTCCCTTTATCAAGGATCAAATTCTTTTAATCTCACACCAAAACTCAGATGAGAAAATAACATTTGTTATCCCATTAGGGCTGAAATGGTGACACTGGTTTAAAAGCGATCACAGAGGTTATAATAAAATGGCACAGAAGGAGACAAAGTATGAGACAGATGCTGAGGTTCAGTTGAAAACTTTCCTCCAACCCAGATCTCTCCATCAGAACTGGGAAAGAGAGTAGCACGTGTGGCTACTCATACACTGATTGAATGATTTAGTGCATTTTCTGCGTTGCAACAAATCCGCTCGGCAGCACAGAGGTATATTAAGGAGAGTGTAATTTTCTCTCGGCTTCTAGCGCTTCGAGGACTTTATTTGCTGTCAGTTTCTGGAGAACTCACATAGGGTCCAATAGCCACCATGCATCTTGAGCACGTTGTAATGTCTTCTAAATCCTAAGTGGTTTCATTTAGTTCTTGCTTCCTCTTCGGTGACTTAAGCAGAAACAATAGGGTGATTTATGGTTCATAAAAACATTCATTCTCCCCTTAAATCCCTGGTTTCTATAAACTTGTTTCTGAGGTTCAGTTAGTTTCTCCCGGGAAGGGCAGAGGGCCGAGGAAGGCCGAGGTTCTTTGGCTAGTCTTACTGCATTTCCGCCCTGCCTCGTGTTGTGTGGAGAAGTCCAGAGGCCTCCAGCCTGGAGTGGATGCGAAATGTCAAGGACTTGAGAGTCATGGCTTAGACCCAGAATGTCTCCCCCAGAGGTCCCTGCGGACAGAGGTGGGGCTTTTGCAAGGTGACTGGATCACACAGCTGCTATAATTGACTTGCTCTTAGGAGATGGGATACGGTAGCATGATTCGAAGAGTGTGTCCTGGTCCCCAGTTCCTCCTCCTCTCTGCTCCCGGCTGCCGTGGGCTGAGCAGTGTTTTCTCCACCATCTTGTTTCTGCCTGATAGTTAGCCAACCATGGGCTGAAACTGGGAGCCAAAATAAATCGTCTTACTTCACGGGTGTCGGGGGTCCTGTCCCAGCAACAGAAGAGGGACTAAGATGGTAAGTAAAAAGCAGAATTGCAGCTCCCTCTGGAAGTGAGGCTTGCACGGGTTTGCAGCACACCTTCGTGCAAAGAAGGAGGGATAAGTCTGAGGATCGTTGGTCCAGTGAGAGGTGTTTAGATGATAAAAGGTGAACGGATGGTCTAGTCGCTGAGCAACTCAGGAAAGCTTTGCATTATAGAAATCAAAGATGGGTGTTTTTGTTACAGACCTGGACTGGAAGTTTGACTCTAATTAGATAATTTTAGGGTCCGTTTATGGACTTCAGATTACTTACTGATAAATTGCAAATGCTCATATCTAGGAATTGTGAGAATTGTAAGGAAAGGGAATATAAAGCACAGAGCCTGGCATCATCATTGCACAACAGAAACTTTTGAGCAGCCTAAGCAAGAGGTAGGACTGTTTAGTTTATTAACACACAATCTTCAAGTTGTATCGCAGTTGCAGTTATTCCATTAGATTTTCATATTCTGTTAGAAAAGGATAGCAAAAGAAAATATAGTTTTGTTTTTGTTTTTGTTTGACAGGGTCTCACATTGTATTCAGGCTGGCTCTGAACTCACTGTGTAGCCTAGGCAAGCTTCAAACTCAGCGATCCTCCTGTCTCTGCCTCCTGAGTGCTGGGATGACAGGCGTGAGCCACCACGCCCGGCAAGAAAATAGAGTTTTTAATCTGTATTATAACTTATTAACTATTAACCTAAGAAGCATTCATGAAAGGACTGCTAGATTCTTAATACAATTTAATAGTTTCATCAATAATTAAATCCAGGAGTACATAATACATCCAGAAAGGAGGGATATCTTTTCTGAGGGGAGGAAATACATCTCACTTAGTCACCCCTGAATCTGCGTGGATTGTGAGGAATGCAGCGTAAAGGACGTGTGAAAAGTGTCGTTGAGTAAAGGGTTGATTAAGAGCCATGACAACATGTCTGGCTGTCACTTCCAACCCTAAACCAGACTTGTGGGAACTGTTTCTCACCTGGTAGCCCCTGTGATGATCTCCACGTGTTTGGTCCTTAGCTGCCTGCAATAGTATCTCTGTGCAGAGGTTTAGAACACGGACAGAAGCCAGGTCTCTTAGCCTTGCTGTATACACTTCTGTAATCCTTCTTTTTTTTTTTCAGAGAAGTATTCAGAGAACTGATGTTCTCTATAGTTTGTGTTTAGATACTAAAAATGTAGAAAACATGATGCAGAGTTTTCCTCATGTTGCTTTACAGTTGCAGTACCACTTACAGTGGTGCCATTAGCCTTTCCTCATCAGTATTCCGCTCATAGTCTCCTCCCAGTGATTCCCTCAGCGTGCAGAAAGAGTGGAGTGAAATTCTTGTGAAGAACAAATGCTCAATCTACATTTCAAGGAATGGCCTTGATTTTGCCTATTTTGAAAATGTAGAGTTGGAAATTAATTAGGTATTGAGAACAACTGTAGTATGTTTCTCCTCACTGACCCAGAATATTTTCTTTTCGAGCTGTGTCGTAGGAACTGACGTCCCTGGGTCAAAATCATAGAAGCTTCATATTTAATATATTTCTGAAACCATACCTAGATTTTACAAAGTAAACAGTAATAAATTGAAATAATGCTCCTTGTTTTGAAGCCGTCTTTCATCTTAAAAGTATAAACTTGAACTAAACAGAATTATTCCTTAATTCTATTGCTATAATTAGGCTGCCTTAAGATTATGAGTAGGGGGGCCGGAGGGTTAGCTCAGTTGTTCCAGCGCCTGCCTCGCAAGCGCAAGGTCCTGAGTTTGATCCCCAGTAACCACATATAATGCTGGGCGTGGAGACTCACGCCCACCAGCAATCAATACCACATACCACAGTGC